>APFE031294949.1:0-18374 GCA_000404065.3 Pinus taeda
TATGAAAAGTTGTGAGGCAATAGCATATAGCACTAATTAATATTCTTTAACAATTGTGGAAAGACAAAATGATATCACAAAAGGAAACGAGAATGCTACAATTACATATCACTGCAATATTGCTTCCTTGAGACTTACAAATCATGATGCATATCCTAAAGTTAAAGGTGCATGAATATTTTTTTCTTGAGAATATGTTGTTCTATGTTATCTTTTCTTTAAGTACTCTTCTTGCCAACCTAAAGAATTTTAAGATTATAATATAATGAACCTAGTATTTTTACAAATCTTAGTTCTATATTGATGAGGGTTTTATATGGATGTTGTTAACAATTTTATGTTGATTTGATTTCATACTCACTTAGTATTCCATTTTATTTGTAGGTTCTGGACCTATTAAACTTTTCATTGTATTTCTCTTAAAATAAACTAATTTATATTTCAGTATTTGATATGAAGTTGGTCGATTTTGTTCTTTGTGTAGATAGTTAAAAAACATGATGGATTTAATCACTTCAAGAACATTGGAGACAAGGTTATTGAGAAAAGAACTCCAACACTAAGAGAGATTTGGTAGTTGTTGTGGAATTGAAAAACATGTACTGCTCTATGGTGTTAGCTACTAAGCATAGCTTTATTGATCTTGTATAGAAGAATGTAAATTTTCATTTATGTATACTATATTAGCCATGAAATTTCCAACCTTAATGGCTCACTTTGCATCATATTTGTACATAAAATTATAATAGAGTCTCACACATTTTAATTAGGTCTAAATGCTCCTATATGCAACACTGGTGCCTTTCATCACTTCAAGAGCAGTAAAAACATGTCTATTGAGAAAACAACTTGAGCATTGAAACAAAATTGGTAGAAATTGTGGAATTAGCCAACATTACTTGCTCTGTGGTGTTGGCTATTAAGCATAGATTTCTTGATTTTGTATAGAGGATTGTAAATTTTCATTTAGCTTTTACTACATTAACCATCAAATTGCCTACATTTAGTGCACACTTTCCATCACATTTGTAGAGACAATTACCATAGAGTATCACACTTTCTTATCATATCTAAAATCTCCTATACGTAACAACTAGCATGTTGTTGATAGTTACAAATTTTTGCGAGGAGTCTCATGATGCAGGCTAAAAAACGAATAAGGGAAGTTGGGATTGAGCTGTGTATAAAAAATGTTCCTTGGGACTTGAGATACATATTAGAACACCATTATTTATGCATCACACTTTATTTTATAATAAGTTACTTGATTCTCTAAGGTGATTTAGAATATTAAAAGTTAAGTGAGCTATAAGCTACCCATTTGAGATAATAGTATTAATTGGAGAGAGATGTTCTACAAAAGTGTTGGAATCATGATTATTGTTGCACCAAAACCTGTAGGTGTTAGTAAATAGATGCATCACCAGAGTTAATGAATCCATGAGAGGTGGTTAAGAACATGGTATGAAACACACAGGGAGAAAATGTTTATCCAACATCCAACAAAAAAAGTACTATGTTGGTGCAGTTTCTTGATAGCTAAAATTATCTTTATAATAGACCCTGTACTCCCTATACTATGTTCATGAGGCTGAAGGCTACATTAGCTATATAAGTGTAGTTGAAGCTCATGAGATAGCTTAAGCACAAACCTATTGTTACAATTGTTTAATAGATGGTTGTTAAAGAGATCATAGTTGAGACTTATCATGATATTTGTAACATATGCACATACATTAATATTATTTTTGGGTTTGCAATATTCACTATGTGATGAAAAAAAATTTCCCCATAAATATTAAGTAAATTTCAAGTGATGACATAGACTCTTCGCAAAACTCACTCATAAATTGGGGCTATATGAACCAAAGAGATGTTTCTGAATGATTTGGTTATGTTAGTTGTAAGGGAGGTCCAAAATTAATGAGGCTACTTACAACCTGAAGTGACAATTGCCATGCAAATTTATCTTGTTTTAGATACAGAGATAATTCGTTTTTGTCCTAGATTGGCTCCTAAAATAGATTTTTTGAGTTGCAGGCATTATCTAGGCTTGTCTTTCAATCAACAAGGTGGAAAAAGAATCCAAATTAACAATTATTTCTTAATTTGATTGAGCTACAGTTGTTTATAAGTTTCAAGGACCTACAGGGATAATCAATGGTAGTAGTACAATTTTTGAATTTCTGATGTACTAGTAGACTAGAAAAAAATATTACTTCCATATTGATGAGGGTTTTATATGGATTTTGTTAACCAATTTATATTGATTTGATTTCATACTCAGTGACTATGTTTTTTTGTTTGTGGGTTCTTCACCTATTAAAGATTGTTTAATCTACTAAGTTTTTATTATATTTCTTAGTGTCTTAAATGGAACCAATTTACATTTTATTAGTTGATATGAAGTTCGTAGCTTTTATCCTTTGTGCAGATAGTAAAAAATATATGGAGCTATGCATTTCATCACTTCAAGAGCAATAAACACAAGGATATTGAGAAAAGAACTCTAACATTGAGAGTGATTTCGTAGCAATTGTGGAATTGGCTAACATGTCTTGCTTTGTGTTGTTGGCTACTAGGCACAACTTTATTGATCTTGTATACAAGAAAGTAAATTTTCATTTATCTTATACTACATTTACCATGACATTTCCAACATTCAGGGCACTGTTTTCATCACATTTGTACAACAAATTATAACAAAGTACCACACTTTTCTTATCAGATCTAAATTCTCATGAATGTAACAATGGTGACTTTCATCACTACAAGAATATTAAAACCAATTCTATTGAGAAAACAACTCCAACATTAAGAGATATTTCATAGCAATTGTAGAATTGGTGAACATTTCTTTCACTTTGGTGTTTGCTATTCGGCATAGCTCTTTAGATCTTGTATCACATGTTTCTTATCAAATCTGAATTCTCCTATATGCAACAATTGATTTGATAAGGGAGTCTCAAAGGCTGACAGAGTTTGACTATAGATGAGGTTCCATTAAAATGTTTTTGAATGAACTCTGGAAGCTTATTTGATTGAGAGGGCATTAATACATTGTCATGGAAATAACATGCATGGTATCACACTAGCTTGTGAGCCAGCGTTTCCATAGAGAATGCACTCAGGACATAAGTGTGCTTATCTTTCTCAGAATAATATTTTTCATTTGGATCTTATTATATTTAAAAGAAAAGAAAGTAATCATCGTCTTCAAAGTGGTATATATTCATGTCAATTGTATAGCTTATGCACACCAAATATAAGTTATGTGTGTACGCATTCCTGAAAAAATTCCATAGCTAGATTAGTTATATGAATTTTATGAAATGTTTGAATTAGTTCATCAATATTGTCTCTATGAATATGGAAATTGTGCTCTCTTAATATTTCCAACAATTTTCAAAAGCGCGAGGTTAATGAGATACACATTACATTAGATTGATTGAGATATCTAATAAAAATATAAACTTAAAACCTTCTGGTAATTAATGGATGTAGCCCATGGAGATTGATTTTGTGAACTGAAATGGGATTATTTTTAGTGATTTTGTAAGTTCGGTTATATAACAGGATCAATTCTTTTTTAGTGATTTGTAAGTTTTGATTATATAAAGGATAGACCAATGTATTGCAATTTCTGGCGGTCTATGGTTTCAACATGTATTTCATCACCATATTACCTTTTTTGGGTGCTCAATGGACATTGATGTATATTTTTGGTATTTTGAAGTAAATTTCACAATTTTCATGAACATTTTAAAAGTATTTTTAAAATTAGAATAATGTAAAATGAATTGCATCAATGGACTCACCTCCATAATAAAATCATTCATGATATTATTATTTAATTAATTTAAAAGTATAAACAAATATTTTTACAATCATAAATATTTAATTTAATATACAATTATTATAAAATTATAACATTTCAAAGGATAATAATAAAGAATGAATTTCAAGCATAATACACTTGCATCAACAATCTCACCTCTATTTCTGTTTCTACCACATAAAAAGTCATGTACCACAACCTTTTCATGTAACAATTACCTGGCTTCCAACTCACTAAGATTGAATCATCCTACAATTACTTGGGTTCCAACTCACTAATTGAGGCATCGACGTTAAATGTGGGAGCTCAAGGATGTGTGATTTAAAAGAAGAATATATGGTTACAGATGCATGTGATGACTCCATATTACTATAAGAACCAAAACTCATAAATCCAAGTTCTGCTGGTTCAGGTATCACAATAACATTAGTTGAAAGCATCAAGTTTACTATACACATTGATGGACGAAGTGATGCCTTCTCTTGTGTACATAACTACCCACAATGTATGCATCTCAAGGCTTGTTCCTAATCAATGCAAATTTCAATTATTGTTGGATCAATCATGTCCACAAAATTTCCTTATTTATATAATACCCATGCCTGTAGTACTAACATACATTATCAAATTAGCAAATTGCATAAGTTATTCATAGAAATTGGGAAATTCGGAAAATTGTATAAGTTATTCATATAAATTGGGTAATTAACTTTTGTTGAATCGCAAAAGTTTAACAAATATTATATAAACTTTATATGGTGAGAGGGTCAAGTTTGTTAGGTAAACAATAGTTTGATATAGTTAAAAGTTTTTAAAAGCAACACAACAAAAAAGGTCATTGGTGACGATTGAAAAATGTCACCATAAGCTCATTGATGATGGTCAAAAGAGCATTCATCACTAAAAATTGAACTTCACCAAAGGTGGCGTCGGGAAAAAATACAGGTGTTGTGGTGACATTCAAGTTTTTTCACCAATAATGATTTATAATGACGGATAGTGCCCGTCACCATTTCATATGAGAAATGATGAGAGGCATTAGCCTTTGTCACCAAAAAATTGAACATAACCGAAGGTGGCGTCACCAAAAGTATAGGTGTTGCGGTGACATTCAAGGTTCATTATGAATAATGATTATAATGACATATAGTGACTATCACCATTTGATATGAAGCTCAATGAGTTATTATGATGGACCTTTCATGGCCATCCCTATTGATTCATATATATATATCGTAACATTCATTAACCATCATTATTTCATATTTCGATGAGGGTTGAAAAATGTCACCATAAGCTCATTTTTGATGGTCAAAAGAGTCTCCTTCACTAAAAATTAAACATCACTATTGATTCATATATATGGTGGCATTCATTGATCATCACCATTTCATATTTTGGTGAGGATCGAAAAATGTCAATATAAGCTCATTGGTGATGGACAAAAGAGCCTCCATCACCGCCCATTCCATAATAATATCAGGGCACGATGAAATTGAACCACAAACTTCCTTATTATAAAGAAGGTGCCCTGCCATTGAGCTAGCACCCTTTAAAGAATTATACTTTGAAACTTTATAAATTGTAAATTCTACAACTTTCAATAAATTATAAAACTTTGTAAACCCTTGGAAAATATGTAACTACACAAACAACATAGCATGGAAGTTACAGGTTGCTACTTAATGGTTATGGAATTTATGAAAAGTGGGAGGGAAAATTATTTGTGTGTCAAATATTCAATATATTGAGTTGAATAGTCAATTAGAAGTAAACTTTGAAGACATTTATAGTGTATAAATGACCTATAATTATCAAACCTAAAATATGCAATTACACTAAAGATAGATTTTTCACCTTGTGAATCATGTCAATTTTTTGGGAGAAAATAAAAATTTGCCTCTAAAAGACTGATTTAAGTGTCAAAAAGAAAAAACAATGAGCACATATGATGCAATTATAAATAATGAGTTACATGTTTAAATCTTACTGGGTATGGGATCTAGAAAACTAATTGGCAATTCTTCTCATTATTAATTAGTTCCAGATGTTAAAATATAATGATTAATAATAATGATCCTAAAATGTAACCAATAAACTTATGTTAAAATTGTAAACACAAAGTTTGCGTAATATTTTGTACACCAAAAAAATATTAGAGGGGCACTCAAACACTTCCAAATCCACACAATGCACGAATATCCAAAGATGCAATTCCATGGATACAAACAAACAACTCTCTACCTATAAATGATAACTATGTTTGCTCACAAATAATTCAACTAGAAAAGGGGTGTGAAGACAAAAACCTCAAAGAAAAAAGAACTACACAATACAAGAATACAATTCATTCCCCCTCTACCTTTATAGAACATATTTACGGGAATAACAAAAAGATCTATAGTGAATAGGACTAGAAATTTCCCCTAAAGGTGCGAAGATACACTAAAGGATTCAAATGTGTCTGCCCATGCCAAGCTTTCAAAAAGACACCTTTGATGTAATTACGTTGTTTTGTCTCCATGTAGCTAAAGAAAGGTTAAATTCTCTTTAGAAAAATTTGTTGCAAACTCTTCCATTAGCATGATTCTTTTCATTTCTAAGAAGAGGATATCCTCTGGTTCATGAATTCATGTTTCCCAAAATGTTTTGGATCCTTTAATAGTTTCACTAAAAACATGTAAAAATCCTATCCATAATGTTAAAGGTAAAGTTTGTCCTAAGTTGATTGTTGGCCAAAAACAAAATTCAAGTTCAACACAAGTTGTATAATGACCAAAAACAAGTCATGCATTAATTAATGAGAGAAATCATTTTTTGTTACATATAAACCATTCACGATCTCTTAGACCGATTAGTGGTTTCTTTCATCATCTATTATGTTTGCTTCATAAGGTCAATGACTGCACCATCTTGTTTTCTGTATCAATTTCTTGTAGAAGATGTGTCTCAATCTCATCATGAAATATAAGAGGATATCTAATGTTCAACAATTTGTCTACACTCTACAAACTATAAGTGCTATTCCTTACAATAACTAAAATTTAAATATCAACAAAAAAGCTCAGTAGACTAGATTGACTGTTTAGTGGAAGCTTCTAATTGTGGCTTTGCATTTTTCATGTCCTGTAACTTTATAAAGGCTAGAAATTCCATGGAAGAATGAAAGGTTACATCACGACAATGCAACTTAAAAAAAAGAAGAAATAAAATACAAAATGGCAATTAATGGTACTAATGTATCTAAGATAATGACGGACAAGGAAAAAAGACTTGGTTGATTGATGGAACGATCCTTTTATATATGATCCTATTTTATGAATAAAATACTCAATCCAGAGCTATTCCAATTATTGTTAGAGATTCTTGTGGTATTGTCTTCACTAGTGGATATATCATTTCACGTGACTATGTTGATACTAGGATCATCTTCACACAGCTCAGATCTCATCATCTGCATATTCTGTGTCGGTTTCTGTTTCTTCTTCTCCTACATCTTCACTACTAGTACCAGGCGATTTTACTATAACATAATCAAATTTCCAACTGTATTGAAGAGAAGGGTGAGTTAGATTTTGATAGTCGCATGCAAAGTGTCTTGGCTCTCCATAGTTGTAGAAAATAACTTGTCCCTGACGTCTTCCAACTCCTCTTCCTCCACCTCCTCTTACTCATCCTTGGAATCCTCTGCAAGGCATAGGTGAGCCTTGATCATTTTGTGTTTATTTTTTAGCCTTCATTCTATATAGCGGAGTCCAGTCCATGATTAAATGATAGCTTCGACAATTCCTTTCATCATGACCAACTGAATTAAAAAAGTTACAAAATAGCTACTTAGTAGACTGTACAAACTTCTGTAATAGAGAACAATTATCTGGCAAATGTTGTCCTGACACTTGGAATATGCTACACCAAGCACTTGCACCATTGCTTGATCCAACGGAGGATTATGGCTTCAAAGGGTTGAGACCCCCCATACATTAATAATCTCGGAATACCAGGCACTAATCTTTACGATGATGTTCGGTCTTGCACTTTGTGCACCAAACCTCAAAACGTGTTTCTGATTTAATCTTCTATCCCTTCTTCAGATCCTGTAATTCTATATGTACGATTTCTAACTACGACTGGATTTGTTGAACTCGTATATTTGTGCCTTGGATCAAATAATCTTCTATCTTCATCATGATCTCCAATGCTTCTGCTTGAGGCCTAATCTTTTGCCAAGATAACGAAAACCTTAAGTGAGGTAATAGCGAAGCTATGCCTGTGTCCCTATATTGTTCATCTGAAATCCAAATATTAGCTTGGCTCAATAAACACTTTAGTCACTGATCTATATCCCACGCAGACTCATTACCCTGCATTTGATATCCTTTATTTTGGTCACACGTTGAGCTTGTGACTTGGACTTCCTAAAATTTTCATTTAGCACATCCTTTGTGTTGGCTAATGAAGTAGCCAGACGAGTCATACTATATCTGATTTACCAGGTAAGCGCTCAATCTTACAATTCTGTAACCAATTGCGCTTTCTTCATGTCATCATCATTGACCTACTGCTTCAAGGGAAACTAGTGTCTTTTCGATCTGCTAGTCCCTCTGAGACATGTATCTATCTTAGAAACAAATAATCAAAGCAAATTGTGATTTCCTTTATGTATGATAGATAAGAGAGAAGCAAAGATGACCAACCTAGATCTTCCGCTTGGCTCCTTTCTTGTTTCCTCTCTCCCTTGATAGAGCTTGCCACTCCTCTCCTACTTGTCCCACTTTAGAGAATACCTGTAGAGTCATAGCAACAAAACACCATCAAAGCATCTCAATCTATGATATCGTAAACAATGCAGAATCAAAAATACATTGACCATACAATTGCATCCACAAAGAACAAGGTTTACAAATACACAACCATATGGAGGAAAACTCAAAGAACTTTATTACTAGTAGAAATAGAAGAGAGGATTGCAACCCAATTGTCTGATCCAGCATCATCCTACCAGCATCAAAGCCCTCTTCACCTCATGAAAAGCAAGATCACCCAACAATACAATGTCTCTTCTAAAAGAGAAACCAACAACACTTCCTTACAAATTACAAAATTCCAGTCCCCTAGATCTCTCCATTTATAGATATTTGTAGAGGGGTGAGTTAGCTCTGGATTTTTTATTAGTGTCCTTCCACCGATAGTTCTTGGTTCCACTTGGATATTTCATTGATCTCTTACTCATCCTTGTGCGAATTCAGAGAGGCAAGTGTCATATGAGAAGTTTCTAGAATGTTCACTAGGTTTCCACTTAGCAATCTATCTCTGCCATTTGTCTACTCTCGCTCATCACATCCCATAGAAGGCTCATTCTGTATGCATCACACTTTGCTAGTGTAGTGACTAGTATGCATCACATGAGCATGGAGCAGTCTGCATGGTCTAGTTTTGGCCAGTTCTGAGTGGTTTCAAGGGACCTTCTAGGAAATGTTGTAATCATTTGACCATGATTCTTTAGGGTATGAAACAACACTTTTAGGGGTAAAAGAGCCCTTGGTTTATTGACATATGTGATTGGGGTTGCAGTGCCCAAATATGTCTATAACAGTTGCCCCCTAAAGCATGAGGTCGTAAATCTTCTAATGTCGGGTGAAATGCTTTATCATGATTATCTGAGGTATTTGAACTAGAAGGTGACCTGTATAAAATACAATACAATGCATCATCTTCATATTATTTTCATGATCTAGCTCAGGTGGGCATTCCCATGCTCGGCTTTATAAATTCATTTTCATGTACATAAGACAGATAATCATTTTTTGTTGTAGACTAGTGATTATTTGTATGTAGAGTCATCATCCCTTAGCTTGGATGGTCCTCTGTGTAGCTTCTGTGTACATTTCATGTCTTTATGTTCCTAAATATATCACAGCCCGGATGGATGAAACTAGATTTGGGGTCTTCAAGCTCATTCAATCTTCACCCGATGCACAAGTCGATCCATGTGAAAAGATGTTCTAAAGTCAAACATGGAAAAAAAATTCCTGAATACCTGCCAATGATGTAAGTTATTAACAAGCATGAGAGAAATCACCAATAATGATAATGACCCTCAAGTTACTGCAGTACAATTCACGTGGTGTGAATATATGATCTGATGTTGAACACCACACAAAATCTTTCGTTCGAAGGCCATTAATGTAACCTATCACCAAAATTGAGAAATTTCCCATTGAGGCAAGCAAGCTTCAAAGTATTGAAAGGGTTTTTCCTAAGTCAACTTCTTAGATAATGAGCTGATGTCGACAAGAAGTGACCCGTTGTAGTAGGGCCTTAATGTATCCCACATCTATCACATGAAACGAAGCGAATGATTCTCCGAAGGTGAAAAGGATCTGATGATACAAGGTTCAGGAATGGCAGTCATGAAAAATGGAGGGTGAAGGTATTGCAGTGGGTGAGGCATTAGCTAGGTGGTGAATTCTCTGAGTGACCTCTCTTGATCATATCAGTGACACTATGATGGATTGGTAGTGTTAGCCCCACAAAAGGATGGTACGGAGGACAAATGTTGATGTGACCGGTGAATGGAATAACCCAAACTGACTCAATCATGGTGATGGAGTGAAAGTGTCATGTTCAAGAGCGACCTGCTACCAATGAAGTTCCTCAAGTTTTCTTCCCTTTTTCCCCAGTCATTTTTTACCAATACCTCTTTATTTTTGTCAAGCTTGAGGAGGATAACATATGCTTGTTCTATAGTTTGCCTAGACTCTGATCCAAGACACGAATATAGGAGTTCAATAGATCCAGTCATAGTTAGCAAGCCTACATATAGATATGCAGGATCTAAAGAAGGGATACGAGGTTAAATTGGAAACACGTTTTCATGTTTCATGCATGAAGTGCAAGACTGAAGCTCATCATAACGATCAGTGCCCTATATTCCAAGATTATCTATCTATGGGGGCCCTCAACCCTCTAAGGCAATAATATTCTGCTGGATCAAGCACTAATGCAATTGCTTGGTGTATCATATACCAAGTGTCAGGACAACATTTTCCAGATATTTGTTCTCTATTATAGAAGTTCGTACAGTCTCCTAAGCAACTCGTTTGTAACTTTTTTAATTCGGTTGGTCATGATGAAAGTAATTGTTGAAGCTATGAGATAATGACAGACTCAACTCTACTGTATAGAATGAAGGTTGAAAACTGCACACAGAATGATCAAGGCTCAACTATGCCTCGCAGAGGATTTAGAGGATGAGGAAGAGGAGGAGGAGGAGGAAGTGGAAGAGGTCAGGGATAGGTTATTTTGTACAAATATGGAGAACCAAGACACTTTGCATGTGACTGTCAAAAGCGAAGATGTATGAGAAGAAGAAACAACAACCAATGTAGAATATTCAGATGATGAGATCCAAGCCATGTGAAGATGATCCTAGTATCAACATAGTAACGTGAAATGGTATATCCACTAGTGAAGGCAATACCACAAGAATCTCGAACAGTAATTGGAAAAACTCTGCACCGAGTATTTTATTCAGAAAATAGGATCACATGTACAAGGATCATTCCATCAATCAACCAATTGTTTTTTCCTTATACATCATGATCTTAGATACATGAGTACCATTAGTTGCCATTTTATATTTTAAGTGTTATTTTTTTAGTTGCATTGTAGTGATGTAACATTTCGTTCTTCCATGGAATTTCTAGCCTTTATAAAGTTACAACAACATGAAAAATGTGGAGCCCCAATTAAAAGCTTACACTAAACAGTCAATCCAATCTACTGAGTTCTTTTGTTGATATTTAAATTGCATTTATTGTAAAAAAAAAGCACTTATAGTTTGTGGAGAGTAGATAAATTGTTGATCATTAGATATCCTCTTATATTTCATGATGAGATTGAGACATGTCTTGTACAAGAAATTGATACAAAAAACAAGAGGGTGTGGTCATTGAACTTAAAAAGTAAGCATAATAGATCATGAAACAAACCACTAATTAGTCTGAGAGATCGTGAATGATCTAGATGTAAAAGAAAATGATTTCCCTCATTAACCGATGTAAGACTTGTTTCTGGTCAATATGCAACTTGAGTTGAACTTGAGTTTTTTTTTTTGGCCAACAAGCAACTTAGGACAAACTTTAACTCTAGTATTATGGATAGGATTTTTACATGTTTTCAATGACACTTTTAAAGCATCCAAAACATTTTGGGAAACTTGAATTCATGAACAAAACAATGTAATTACATCAAAGGTGTCTCTCTGCAAGCTTGGGATGGGCAGACACATTTAAATCCTTCGGTGTATCTTTGCACCTTTAGGGGCAATTTCTAGTCCTATTCCGTACAGATCTTTTTGTTATTCTCCTAAATCTATTCTATAAAGGTAGAGGGGGAATGAACTGTATTTTTGTATTGTATGTTTCTTTTTTCATTGAGGTTTTTGTCTTGACACCTCTTTTATACTTGAATTATTTGTTGGCAAACATAGTTATCATTGAGAGGTATAGAGTTATTTGTTTGTATCCATGGAATTGCATCTTTGGATACTCGTGCATGGTGTGGATTTGGAAGTGTTTGAATGGCCCTTGAATATTTTGTTGGTGTACAAAATATTAGGCAAATTTTGTGCTTACAATTTTAACATAAGTTTAGTGGTTACATTTTACGATCATTGTTATTAATCATTCTATTTTAACATCTTGAATTATTTAATAACGAGAAGCACTACTTATTAGTTTTCTAGACTCCATACACAGTAGGATTTAAACATGTAACTCATTATTTATAATTGCATCATATGTGATTGCTATTTTTTCTTTTTGACATGCAAATCAGTCTTTTAGAGGCAAATGTTTATGTTGTCCCAAAAAATTGACATGATTCACAAGGTGAAAATTTTATCTTTATTGTAATTGCAGATTTTAGGTTTAATAATTATAAGTCATTTATACACTATAAATGTCTTCAAAGTTTACTTCTAATTCAGTATTCAAAATTTACCTCAAAATACCAAAAGTATGCACCAATGTCCATCGAGCACCCAAAATTAGTAATATGGTCATGAAATACATGTTGAAGCAAACAAATTTAGCATATGAATACCAAAGCTATAGACCATTGTCCATGGACCACCCAAAAATTGCAATACATTGGTCTATCCAATTATACAATCAAAAGTTACAAATTACTAAACATTTTTCTATCCTATTATATAACCGAAACTTACAAAATCACTAAACATGTTCCCATTTCAGTTGACAAAATCAATCTCCATGGGCTACATCCATTAATTACGACAAGGTTTTAAGTCTATATTTTATTAGATGTCTCAATCAATCTAATGTAATGTGTATCTCATTAATCTCACACTTTTGAAAATTGCGGGAAATAATAAGAGAGCACAATTTCCATATTCATGGAGACAATATTGATGAAGTAATTCAAACATTTCATAATATTCATTTAACTAATCTAGCTATGGAATTTTCAAGATGATGACTACTTTCTTTTATTTTAAATATAATAAGATCCAAATGAAAAATATTATTTTAAGGAGAAAGAAAAGCAGATTTATGTCCTGAGCACAATCTCTATGCAAATGGTGACTCACAAGCTAGTGTGTCACCATGAATGTGATTTTCATGACAATGCATTAACGCCCTCTCAATCAAACAAGCTTTCAAATTTCAACCAAAAACATTTAAATGGAATCCCATCTAGAATCGAACCCTGTGAGCTGATGTTGAAACTCCCTTATCAAATCAGTTGTTGCATATAGGAGAATGTATATTTGACAAGAAAAGTGTGATACTCTATTATAATTTTCTCTACAAATGTGATGACAAGTGTGCCCTGAATGTTGACAATCTAATGGTTAATGTAGTATAAGTTAAATGAAATTTTACAATCTTCTATACAAGATCGAGAGAGATATGCCCAATAGCCAACACCAAAGGTAATGAAATGCTCACCAATTCTACAATTTCTATGAGATATCTCTGAATATTGGAGTTGTTTTCTCAATAGAATTGGTTTTAATACTCTTGTAGTGATGAAAGTCGCCATTGTTACATTCATGAGAATTTAGATCTGATAAGAAAAGTGTGATACTTTGTTATAATTTGTTGTACAAATGTGATGGAATGTGTGCCCTAAATGTTGGAAATGTCATGGTAAATGTAGTATAAGATAAATGAAAATTTAATTTCTTCTATACAAGATCAATAAAGTGGTGCCCAGTA
Source organism: Pinus taeda (assembly GCA_000404065.3). Classification (NCBI taxonomy): domain Eukaryota; kingdom Viridiplantae; phylum Streptophyta; class Pinopsida; order Pinales; family Pinaceae; genus Pinus; species Pinus taeda. The sequence goes on from APFE031294949.1 coordinate 14,083, forward strand.
TCCAACAACACAAAGCAAGATATGTTCGCCAATTCCACAATTGCCACCAAATCTCTCTTAATGCTAGACTTATTTTCTTAATATCCTTGTGTTTATTGATCTTGAAGTGATGAAAACAATCTCTCCATATATTGTTTACCATCTGCACAAAGAATAAAAGCGACCAACTTCATATCAACTACTAAAATGTAAATTGGTTCCATTTAAGACACTAAGAAATACAATGAAAACTTAGTAGATTAAACAATCTTTAATACATGAAGAATCCCAAACAAAAAAACATAGTGACTGAGTACGAAATCAAATCAACATATAATCGTTAACAAAATCCATATAAAACCCTCATGAATATGGAAGTAATATTTGTTTCCAGTATACTAGTGCATCAAAAATTCAAAAATTATGCTACTACCATTCGATTGTCCATGTAGGTCATTGAAATTTATAAACAACTATAGTTCAATCAAATTATGAAATAATTGTTAATTTACGGGAAATAATAAGAGAGCGCAATTTCCATATTCATGGAGACAATATTGATGAAGTAATTCAAACATTTCATAAAATTCATTTAACTAATCTAGCTATGGAATTTTCAAGATGATGACTACTTTCTTTTCTTTTAAATATAATAAGATCCAAATGAAAAATATTATTTTAAGGAGAAAGAAAAGCAGATTTATGTCCTGAGCACAATCTCTATGCAAATGGTGACTCACAAGCTAGTGTGTCACCATGAATGTGATTTTCATGACAATGCATTAATGCCCTCTCAATCAAACAAGCTTACAAATTTCAACCAAAAACATTTAAATGGAATCCCATCTATAATCGAACCCTGTGAGCCGATGTTGAGACTCCCTTATCAAGTCAGTTGTTGCATATAGGAGAATGTAGATTTGACAAGAAAAGTGTGATAATCTATTGTAATTTTCTCTACAAATGTGATGACAAGTGTGCCCTGAATGTTGACAATCTAATGGTTAATGTAGTATAAGTTAAAGGAAATTTTACAATCTTCTATACAAGATCGAGAGAGCTATGCCCAATAGCCAACACCAAAGGTAATGACATGCTCACCAATTCCACAATTTCTACGAGATATCTCTGAATGTTGGAGTTGTTTTCTCAATAGAATTGGTTTTAATACTCTTGTAGTGATGAAAGTCACCATTGTTACATTCATGAGAATTTAGATCTGATAAGAAAAGTGTGATACTTTGTTATAATTTGTTGTACAAATGTGATGGAATGTGTGCCCTAAATGTTGGAAATGTCATGGTAAATGTAGTATAAGATAAATGAAAATTTAATTTCTTCTATACAAGATCAATAAAGTTGTGCTGAGTATCCAACAACACAAAGCAAGATATGTTCGCCAATTCCACAACTGCTACCAAATCTCTCTTAATGCTAGACTTGTTTTCTCAATATCCTTGTGTTTATTTCTCTTGAAGTGATAAAACCAATCGCTCCATATATTGCTTACCATTTGCAAAAAGAATAAAAGCGACCAACTTCATATCAACTACTAAAATGTAAATTGGTTCCATTTAAGACACTAAGAATTACAATGAAAACTTAGTAGATTAAACAATCTTTACTACATGAAGAATCCCAAACAAAAAAACATAGTGACTGAGTACGAAAGCAAATCAACATAAAATCGTTAACAAAATCCATATAAAACCCTCATGAATATGGAAGTAATATTTGTTTCCAGTATACTAGTGCATCAAAAATTCAAAAATTGTGCTACCACCATTCGATTTTCCATGTAGGTCATTGAAATTTATAAACAACTATAGTTCAATCAAATTAAGAAATGATTGTTAATTTGGATTTTTTTCCCCTGCTATTGATTGAAGGACAAGCGTCAATAATGTTTGCAACTCAAAAAATCTATTTTAGGAGCCAGGCGAGGACCAAAACTAATTATCTCTATATCTAAAAGAAGAGAAATTTTGCATGGCAATTTTCACTTCACGTTGTAAGTAGCCTCATTAATTTTGGATCCCCGTTACAACTAACATAACCAAATCATTCAACAACATCCCTTTGGTTCATATAGACCCAATTTATGAGTGTATTTTGTGAAGAGTCAATGTCATCACTTGCAATTTACTTAATATCTACAAGGAAGTTTATGTACATCACATAATAAATATCGCAAACCCAAAAATAAAATGATAATATAGGTGCATATATTACAAATGTCATGATAAGCCTCAACTATGGTCTCTTTAACAACCATCCATTAAGAAATTATAAAAATAGGTTTGTGCTTAAGCTATCTCATGAGCTTCAACTACACTAATATAGCTAACATAACCCTAACCCTCATGAACATAGTATAGGAAGTACAAGGTCTATTATAAAGATAAACTTAGCTATCAAGAAATTGCACCAACATAGTACATTTTGTTGGACATTGGATAAAAAATTTCCCCCTGTGTGTTTCATACCATGTTCTTAACCGCCTCTCATGGATCCATTAACTATGGTGATGCATCTATTTACTAACACCTACAGGTTTTGGTGAAACAATAATCATGATTCCAACACTTTTCTAGAACATGTCTCTCCAATTAATATTATTATCTCAAATGGGTAGTTATAGCTCACTTAACTTTTAATATTCTAAATCACCTTAGAGAATCAAGTAACTTATTATAAAATAATGTGTGATGCATAAATAATGGTTTTCTAATATGTATCTCAAGTCCGGAGGAACATTTTTTATACCCCGCTCAGTCCCAACATCCCTTATTCTTTTTTTAGCTTGCACCATGAGACTCCTCGCAAAAATTTGAACTATCAGGCACATGGTAGTTGTTACATATAGGATATTTTAGATATGATAAGAAAAGTGTGATACTTTGTTGTAATTTTCTCTACAAATGTGATGGAAAGTGTGCACTAAATGTAGGAAATTTGATAGTGGATGTACTAAAAGATAAATGAAAATTTACACTCTTCTATACAAGATAAAGAAATCTATGCTTAATAGCCACCAACATAGAGCAAGACATGTTGGCCAATTGCACAATTTCTACCAAATTTGTCTCAATGTTCAAGTTGTTTTCTTAATAGACTTTTTTTTTACTACTCTTGAAGTGATGCAAGGCGCCAATGTTGCATATACGAGCATTTAGAGCTGATAAAAATGTGTGAAAGTCTATTATAATTTTCTGTACAAATCTGATGGCAAGGGAGCCCTTAAGGTTGAAAATTTCATGGCTAATATAGTATACATAAATACAAACTTACTTTCTTCCATACAAGATCAAGAAAGCTATGCTTAGTAGCTAACACCATTGAGCAGGACATGTTTTTCAATTCCACAATGACTACCAAATCTCTCTTAGTGCTAGAGTTATTTTCTCAATAGCCTTGTCTTTACTATCCTTGAAGTGATGAAATCCATCATGTTTTCTAACTATCTACAAAAAGAACAAAATCGACCAACTTCATATCAAATACTGAAATATAAATTAGTTTCTTTTAAGACATTAGAAATACAATGAAGAGTTTAATAGGTCCAGAACCTACAAACAAAATGGAATACTCAGTGAGTATGAAATCAAATCAACATAAAATTGTTAACATCATCCATATAAACCCTCATCAATATGGAACTAGGATTTGTAAAAACACTAGGTTCATTATATTATAATCTTAAGATTCTTCAGGTTGGCAAGAAGACTACCTAAAGAAAAGCTAACATGGAACAACATATTCTCAAGAGAAAAATATTCATGCACCTTTAATTTCAACATAGGCATCATGATTTGTAATGCTTTTAAGTATAATAGTAAGGATCCCATTAATCATAACAATGACAATGTTTATGTTCCTCCATGTAATAATAAAGTTGTTAATTTTTTCCTTTCGTAATCTTGTTTTTAGCCTTTTGGAGAGGGGTTTAAACTTTTCCCTTGCTTCAAGAAAAATTTGGGTAGATGATATTATGTGTGACATTGAATTTGGAATAAGAGGCTTATGAGATAGTACTAAACACGTAATTAGACAAGTCTATGTTTTTATTCCAAGGAAAGCTAAACCCCCGAGGAATGACATCACGAAGTAGGAGTTTGAGGCACTCAAATCCATGAATAGGAACCAAGAAATTCTTGTCTTGAAGGCTGAAAAAGGTGGGGCCACTATAATCCTTGATAAGGTCGATTATTGGAAGAATATGTTGGATCACTTGGAGAACAATGGAAACTATAGGAAACTTGATAAGAATCCCATAAAAAGGATCTCTATAATGGTGGCTCTCTCCAACAAAT
>APFE031294958.1:8246-30251 GCA_000404065.3 Pinus taeda
CCCTAAAAAATGTTCAGCTTCTAACCTCTCTAGCCACTAACCCAATGCCTCAATTTATAGTGCAATGGAGGTTAGTTATTAGGTCCTCCTTCAAAGGGATAGAATCCTCCTTCCAAGGGATAACTCCTCCTAAAAAGGGATTAGCTCCTTCTCTTTTGGGATGCATGAAGCACTTGGAGTGAACAATCCACGTCAAAATTCCTTCTAGAAACCTCTAGAATTAACCCAAAGTGAGTTTTTAAAGATAAAAATTGCACCTTTTGACTTTCACAGGGGTACGCACCCTCCCCTTTACATACATAGCGTATAAGTACGCAGATAATATGAACAAAAGGTGCGGGCCCGTAGGCAAAAGTGAGAGTAAGTGCGGAACCAAAGTTACATTGCTTTTTTAATGTCTTTCTCTCATTTCCAAAGCTTGTTTTGAAGAGCTGAGGTCTGAGACTTGCTTAGGAGGCTGGTATAGGTGGTGATAGACCCATACCGACTGCAAATAATCAAGATGATGATATTTTTGTGTAACACCTCATTTAGGATGATTTTAGAGTCCTATAGTTTTATCCTTTCCTTCCAAGTGGATCTAGAGCTTCCTCTTTCATAGGTAATGGGGGTTTTGGATGGAGATTCCTCCTTTTTGGCAGTAGGAGAATATTCAATGTTGATAGCCTCTTTTGAGGGTGGCTGTTGCTTCCCTATTTTTATCCTAGTACTTTTTCAAGCCTTGAAATACGTGGATGGTGGCCTTTTCCTCTTCTATTTGGGTTTAACTGGGGTGCTGAGGGCAGTTAGAAAAACTGCTGCTTCCCTTTCTAGTGTCTTAGGAGACACTTCTATCTTCTTTTCCCCTTTTTCCTCTTCTTTTATCTTCTCTACCTCTGCTAGATTTGTTTCTTCTATCCCTGTTTTAAATTTCTCCTCATCTTGTTTAGTTTCTACCTTCTCTGCTTTAGCCTTGTTCTTCTCAAATTTAGTCTTTTTCCTTTCTGTTTTAGTATTTTTCTCTTTTGTTCTCAGTTCCTTCTTCTTCCCTACTTTAGTCTCTTCCTCCTCTATTTCATGTTTTTCTTTCTCTAGTTGGGTTTCTTCCTTCCCTGTTTCAAGTTCCTCTTTCTCTGTTTGTGGTTTCTCTTCCTATTTTTCAGTTTCCTCCTCATCTTCCGCTTTTTGTTCTTCTCCCTCACTTTCAGATGATCTAAGGTCATATGTGATGGTTTTTACTTCATCTTCCCTTGTCATATTTCTAAAAATCTCCTAGGCTATGGGTATTGTAAAGGTGTGGAGGGCCTCTTCCATCTGCAATTTAATTAGCCCATGGTGAGCCAATTGGTTTGGAACTCCTGCCTTCAATTTATTGCTAGAATCTATTAGGGACTGGAGGAGAAAATAGGGAATACTGAGTTTTTTGGGGTGCAAGAAGATCCATGCCATATCATAACTCATGCAGAGGTCTGAAAAGTTACCCATAAACTATGTTGTAACTTCCTTCACAGGAGATGTATTTGATAATCTGATAACTAACCTCATCCCAGGGGTAAGGGATGCTTGTTCTCCTGATGCCATTTTTTTCCTCTACAGGATGCTCATTTGGCTAGAAGAAGGTTTTCTTGGCAACTTGACCCAATGGTTTTTCCTCCTTGCTCCAAGGTAGTCCAAGTGGGAGACTGGTAACCCTACTGATGAACTCTGGGGAGATTTCCATGGTGAGACCCTTGAAACTAAAAGTGGCATGGGTTTTTGAGTGAGGTATCAAGGACGAGGAAAGCTCCTGCGTTACTTCCTCATCACACTCAAGAAGTTTTCCAAAGAATGGCATCCAATTGGCCCTGGTGAAAAGGGCTACTACCTCAGGGTGTTCATGTAGCCTCGTTGACTTTAGAGGTTCCTTACACATAAATCCCCCTGCCATGATGTTTAGAATCTTTGGAATGCCTCAGGTGGAGAAGGAGACAACAATTTTCAAAAACCAGGAAACAGAGGAAAAAACTGTGCTTTTTTTTAAGAAACAGGCAGAATTTTTAATGCAATTTCTCTTTCTTTCAGGCTTAATTATTCCTAAAACTGCATCACTCCTCGTATATGTGAAAACCAGGGCGAAGAGGAGATAATACTTCAGAAACAAAGAACAGATAAAAACTGTGTTTTTCTTAAGAAGCAGCCATAATTCTTTTGAATGCAATTCCTCTTCCTTTTTAGGCTCAATTCTTTTTTACAACCACATCACCCCTTGTATATATGAAAATTAAAAATGGGTTTTCATCGAGCCTACCTCTTCGAGCCCATATTTGAATGAAAATCCTGTTTTCCTTCTGCAATATTGCTCACTGGACCTCCTGTAGAAATGACTGGAGGTTCTCTTGTAGAACTGTTACAGTTCCTGTAGAGCTCGATAATGCTCCTGTAGAAACCGATTAGAGGAATGTTTCTGAAAATGATAGAGAGTGATGGTTTTGAGGCTCTGGAGGTAGTATGGAGCTCACTGCAGTCGAGGGAACGATGATAAACTAGAAACAAAGGTGGTGAATAAGCTTGAGAGAGCGTACTTATGCTTACTGGAGAGGTTTACGACGATTAGGTGAGGTGGCAGAAAGGGTACGTTACCATTATTCAGACCATTGGTCCCCACTGTAGTGTCATCATGAGACTTTATGCTTTCTTCCCGCAATCACTTCCCATCATTTGCGTTGGAGTTCAACATCTGCCACTACCTTTATTTTTGGATTTTGTGAGTTGATTGGACACATGTGCAATGTGATCTCTGGATGAGCGTGGTCGAACTGGACGAGTTTAACTGGCCACCTTTCGGATTTAATCTTCAACCATTCCATTTGTTTATGTAGTTTCGAATTATACAGATGCAATTAGAGGAACAAGTTTAAACACTTACCTGGAAGTCGAAATGTTCATGCTACAGTGCTTCCAAGCTTTGTCGTTGCTGCATGCTCAAAATCTGGTGCTCCATACCTGTATTCCTGCTGCAATGTGCTTGTGGCTTCTTGATATGTGGCTCAATTACTTTGTATAGGTGCTCCCTAGCTGGATCTCGCTTCATACATCTTCTGCATACCTGTGGTTGCACCTATTTTGTTTCTGGAGCTTGAGTTTTAAGGGGATCAACTGCTACATGAGTCCTACAGGAGGTCCTATAGCTGATTCTCCCTCTAAAATGTTTAGTTGAGGCTTATGCAAGGGCTATGAAGAGGCGACTTGAAGAATTTGATGGAAATGGATAAGTATCTGGTAGGCTGTAGGTAATTTTTAGGGGTGTTTTTCTTTATTTCCTCGGGTTTTTTTGAAAAACAGGGATTCTGCAATCTGTATGAGTCCATTGTCACTCATACTTTCCTCCTTTGCAAGTCTTAAGCCTCAGTTCTTCATATCAAGCCTTGAAAATAAGAGAAAGCCCTTAAAAGTCTCTAAAACTCTAGTTTCGCACTTTCTCTTAGCATTAAATGCAGTCTCGCACCTAATGGTCATGTTCCCTATGCACCTGACCGCTCTGTCTCTGTGTTATAGGTGTGAACCCCTGTAAAAGTTAAAAAGGCGCAAGTATATTCTTAAAAACTCACTTTGAGTCATTTCTAGAAGCTTCTGGAAGGAATCTTGAGGTGGCAAGTTCACTTCCTTTAGGTTCATGCATCCCATACCTTAAGGAGCTAACCCCTTGATGTGAGGAGCTTATCCCTTTGAAGGAGGACTCTATCCCTTCATAGGTGCACATGTAACCTCCTTCCTTTGCACTATAAAATGAAGCATTGGGCTGGTTACTGAGGAGGTTGAAAGCTGAATATTTTTGAGGTGAAATGCTGCTGGAACTTACTCTTCCTAATTGAGATTTTGTGAGGAGAGATTACATACCTCTTTGATCTCATTTGGAAGAGTGTGAGGCTTGTCAAAGTAAAGGAGATTCCTGTTTCGGACCTTGGGAAGAGCTTGTACAACATCAAGGCTGAAAAGTTTGTAAGGTTCTTCTATTTCAAGTTAATACAAATAAGTTTGTTTTTCTCAACAAACTGTGTTTTATGGTTTATTTTATGGATTCCTTGATCACCATAATGAACATGATTTATGATATTAGCTATGCAGGTGTTATTTGATGTGTGCTTGTTTCTAATTGCAGGTTCTCAGAAAGAAACTCTTTGAGACGGTTGAAGGATGGTTGCTACAAACTAGCGTTGGACTTAAGGTAGGGCCTAAACACCTCTATAGTTTTTGTTATGAATCATATATGTTTAGAGAAAGATATGTTTGCTTGTCTTGAATGTTTCTAGATATCTTTTGATTCTAGGGAGATCAACCTTGTTTGCAAGATCGATTTAGCCGGCCAACAAATTGGCGACTCCACTGGGGAACTGAATTTGGTTTTTTGGTTTTCCTTTGTCTTTGACTTGAGAAACTTGTTCTTGTTTTTGGTTTTTGCTTGATGTGTGTGGAATTGGGTAGTTTTTAGGATCTGGATTTTTTTTTTTGAAGTTTTCAAGAGGACCGCACTTTCTTGTTACAGACAGTGCAGGCATCTCCGCATTTTCCTTTAGTACACAGAGTGGTACCGCATCTGGTTCTACTGGAAGCCTGCGGACCCTGTGAGATTTTTGAAAAAACCTAAGATGCTTTCTTCCAGTTAAGTTTAGGTTTCATTTACAACTTTTAGTGTCTACCCAGATCTGCATGTATTTTGTGAAAAATCTCTTGTGAATGAGTTCCATTGGTATTTTTTTTTAGATGATTTTCTAGAAGTTTTGCATGCCTGGAGTGGTTTTCATTTGGTCTCTGTAGTGACTCAAAGATCAGAAGCCTAAGAAACCTTAGATTATACTGGTGTCTTTTTGTCTTCTTGATGAGTCTGATTGGTTTGTGAAATCTGTCCTTGTTGAGAAATAGATTTCGTTTTCTCTTTGCAAATCTTTGAACGAACTTGGTTGTAAGTTTTGAATTTCATTTTTATAAAAGAAAACATATATGGATGTTTTTTGATTGATTTGTTATTCTGAACGAATTAATCCTTAGTTTACTGAACAAATAAGTAAAATGTCCTAAAAAAGAATTGAAGCTTTTATTTCAAATGGGTTTTAAGAAGTTTTTAGATCTCAAAATTAGGTTTGTAGTTTTGAGTGTTTTCTAGAAATTGTAGATCTCTTTTGAAAGAATTTGTTTTTGTAGTTTTGAGTGTTGAAAAGGAAAGGGATTTCTTGTGAGCATAATTAGTAGTCTTCTTTTGAGTTATTATTGAAAAATACAAAAATATTTTCTTTTCATTTATGTGTTGAAAGAAATATTTGTTTTTCAAAGAATTGCGTTCTCGAACTCTTTCTTTTAGCTAGAAATTCATTGAAAGAAAAACGAATTGTTTATCATTTTAGGTGCATTTTTTAGTGTTTCTAGAGTCGAGTCTTCACACCATCAAAGTTTCATTTCCATACCTATTGACTTAAGGAACAACCTATAAAAGTAACGCTTAATTAAAATTGATCTAGCAATCTTTTTTATTTTTAGGGCTCTTATCACCAATATAACTTAGGCTAGTATCTTGGAGTAGGGAGTAATTAACTCTCCAAGATAGTTAAAACAAACAAGTAACTATATCTTGTGGTAGGAAATAAATCCAATTGTAATTGAGATAATCTGGGAAGCTTCTCTTAAAGGAGTTAATCACGAGATCATATCCGAACCTTTGAGACAATCAAGTCTGTTTCATTGGGAAAGATAGAATATTTGCGCGTATTATAAAGGGTAAACCTCAGATTAACCATTGTCGAGGAGCCTGGGGTCACCTGTTGGTAAACCTCAGATTAATCATGTCGAGGAGCCTTCAAGGGGATTGAGCTTTGTTACTCTACCCTTGCGCGTAGATCGGATCATAGACTGTTCCCCCAGTTGTATTTGTTGCTATTGGTAACCTTAGTGTCCATAAACTTAAGATTATTTCCTAAGAAGATGGTGAAGGACAAGTCTCACTGTACCTGGAGTAGACGTCGACTAGATTCACTTAGAATCTCTCGGGGGTTCTTTTCACTCGAGATAGTTTTGTGAAGAAACTTGTGCCAGTCTGTTTCATTAAGCAGGTTGTCGAGGTAACTGTTCCAATTGCCCTTTCTGTATTAAATTCTACGGTGTTGGATTTCATCACCAACTAGTGTTTTTAGTATGGGAAGTTACTGTTTGTGTGTGGTTTGAAATCTTAGATTTTTTAGGCGTATGATTCAATTGTTTGTTTCCTTAGAGACTTTAGGTGGATTTATTGAAATTTTTCTTTGTTTGCGTGTGGGTAATTAAATATTTAATTGTGGCTCAATTACCAAGACAATCTCGTAGACTTCAGGGGAAACCTCTCGAGTATACACGAAGCCAACTTGAAGGGCTACGAGCTCTTGTATCACCTAGTGACAGTAGAGTTGGGTCACCAGAAGCCGGAGAGTCTTCCTTAATTGTTCATCCTGATTATCAAGTACAGACAACAGAGTATATGTTTGAGCCAATTTCACTTTCCAAAGTTATTGGTAGTTTTTCTCCTACTAGTGAATTAGCTGAAGAACCTGAAATTTATGAGCCTGAAACTGAACCTGTTCCTACTCCATCTTCAGGATTTGCTTCTCCAACTTCTAGTGGTCCTAGTTCACCCAGGGTAGGAAATATCATTACCCAAAATCTTCCTTCTGGACTCTTTTCTATTGAAGAACTTGTTAGTCCAGATGAAGATATAAATCTCCTTGAAAATCAACCAACTTTAGAACTTAGGGAGTGTGAATCAATTTTCTACAGTCCTTTTAGGAGTGACGCTTGGTACGTATCATTGACAATTTTTTTAGAAAACCCAGGCCTTAGTTTTTCACCACCTCGAATTCCTTTTCATCCTACGCCCAGAGGTTATTGTCCTCCTTTGAATATGTCGAGACAGTCATCTATGTTTTCCCAAACACCGGAAACATTTTTATATGGCAGTCCTTCTATTCCTTCGGGGTATCAGTCACTCACGGATACTTTTTCAGGAGCATCTCCTCAACCAATTGAACATGAGATATCAACTAGTAATAATGGAACTCAACTGTTGAGCGTAGAAGAAATTCTTATGATGTCTGGTGCTATTCCAAATCCACAACCTCAAGGTAGTCAGTTATCGCTTGGAGGGAAACCTCAAGGTAGTCAATTACTGCCTAGGGGACAACCTCAAGGTAGTCAGTTACCGCCTGGGGGACAACCTCAAGGTACTCAATTACCACCTGGGGGGAAACCTCAAGGGTGTTAGTTATTGCCTGGGGGGCAACCTTAAGGACAATACATACCTTCGGGACAATAGATACCTCAAGGTCAACCCCAGACTCAGTACATACCTCAAGGTCAATCCCAGTTTCAATATATACCTCAAGGTCAACCCCAGTTTCAATACATGCCTCAAGGTTATCAACCTCAAGGTCAGTACCCAACTCAAGGTTCCAACCACCTTTTGGTCAATCATTTGTACAAGGAGCTAGAAACGTACCATTTAATTGTCAGCCCTATGCTCAACCTGGTTATGGTCCTCCATATGCTCAACCTTTTATGGGTCTATACCCCAGAATGAACATGGTGTGGGATCCATCTCAAACTCAACAGACTTTGCAACCTAATGTGCAGTTATCAAGTCAACCTAAGCAACCTTTGGTTTCTGGTCCAACCTAGCAACCTGTCCAACCTACTATTGAAACCTCTACACCTGGTGTAGTTCATCAGCCTGGGCTTAGTTCACCTCGAAATCCTCCTCAAACTGCTGCTGCAACTACTGCAGCTTCTGTTCAATCTACCCCACCTACTTCTGGAGTATCGGTAGCTCGGGTTTCTACTGGTCCTGCATCAGTGAAAATTCCTCAAGCCTCTTTACCACAGTCAGGACCTACAGTTCAGACTTCGGTTTAGATGCCTATAGGACAGCCTGGTCCAAGTACGGTTGTCACAAGTCAACCGCATTTTACTTATCAATCATACCAGTGACAATATCAATTCGCTCCTACTATACAAAACCTAGCTTATCAGTATCAACCGTACCCTGACTATACTTATCAGCAACCTCTACACCCCCAGTTTGGTCCAATTAATCTTGGCTTCCTAGGAGGTTATAATATTCCAAATGCAAATCCAATTCCAGGTTATCTTGGATATCCTCCTACTGGGGCTGGTCTTGTTACCCAAGGTTTTCGAGACCCTAACCTTCAGTTACCTTTTATTGCAACTTTGGATTTACCTGATTTGTCGTGCCTTATGAACGATCAAATTAACTATCTTCCGTATTGGCCGCCAATGCCTAATAAGTTGCCCAGTGATATCCCGAAGTTTGAGGGTAAGTCAGGAGAGGATCCATCAAATCATGTGATGACTTATCACCTCTGGTGTGCATCTAATTCCATTATTGATGATTCAATTGCTTACGTATTTTCCAACGCACTCTGGTTGGTCTTGCTGCCAAATGGTACATTGAGTTACCACGAGGCTCTTTTTATAATTTTAGTCAGTTAGCCACCTCTTTCTTAACTCATTTTCAGTTGCTTGTCAGATACGACAATGGAATAGAATTGTTAACTTCATTAAAACAATCCACGTCCACATATATTTATGATCATATTCTTAAAATCATGAATGGCAACGTAGATGATGTTTGGTGAAAGATTTTATTTCGGATGAAATTTTAAAGGAATGGTTTGTAAAATCATTATTACCTAAAATCACTGATGATGTGGCTAAGGCAGGAGTTTTTACTGAAGAGCAAGTAATTGCTCAGGCTCAGTACCTTGACCTCGTCTATATGCAGTCAGGTACTTTACATGAAAAAATCCCTGACCTTCCGAAACACAATCAAATAACTGCAGCTCCTTTAGGGTCTCATGCCGCTGATGGTATGATTGGTTCAGTTAGTACCAAAAGAAAGAAGAAATCTTCAAAGAATTCTTCTCCTATTATAACTTTACCAGATTCCCCGACAAGAGACTCTTCTGCTGAAATTGCTGCCAATATCCACGTCGTAGAATCATCTACGGCCAAATCAAAATCTGGTGGTAAAAAGGAGGGGAAGAAGAAAAATAAACAAAACTCAAAAGAGAAAATAGATTAAAATGAATCTACTGACGAGAAACGTAAACCTCGCTATCCTTGTCTCATTTGTAATGAGGAGCATTTTACAAGAGACTGCCCACATCGAGCAGAGGTTGCGAAAATCGTCAAAGGTTCTCAAATGCCTGCTGTCTTGAAGGAGAATTTTCCTAGTCAAGATAGTAAGAAGATTGGTTCTTCCTCAAATGCCTCATAAGAACCCATTATGATGATGTCTCATGTCATGATTACGACACGATCGCAAGATTATGGTGGTAAAAATCTTGTTGGTGGTAAAGAAGCAGAATCTTCTAATTCAAACCCATCAACTACAACTCCTCCTGGTTCTGATCCGCTACAGATCGAGAAACCTAACCCTGACTTAGTAATCAAATCGCCTGCTAAAGGTATACCTCAGAAAAGCTTTCAATCCACATGCGAGAGCTGCTCAAAATTATAACATTGTTGAAGATTTAGCTATTTCTCCTTCGGCAATGTCGGCTTTGGAAGTGCTACAATCATGCCCAGCACAACGTAAATTACTATTGTCGGCTATAGGAGTTGTTGATATTTAGGATTCAAACCTAATAATCTTCGATTTAGAGAATAGTACACCCTACCTTCCTCATCAAATGGCTTTCCAGATTCCAGTGTTAGTAAAAAACAAACCTTTCTTTCGAACTATGATTGATGAGGGAGCTTCTATATGTATTATGTCGATCCAGTGTTGGAGATCACTTGGTTCTCTGACACTCAATTAGTCTCCGACGATTCTAAAGGCCTGAGATGGCCGAGGGTTCCATCCTTTTGGAATTTTGTAGGATTTACCTATAGGGGTCGAAGGAGAAACTGTAAATCTAGATATGGAAGTGGTTGATGCCCCTCTAGATTACAACCTTCTCTAGGGTCACAGTTGGTCTTACGCTATGACTACTATTGTTTCATCGGTATTTCGACTTATCAAGTTTCCTCATAATGGAAAGATCGTTACAATAGACCATTTGACTTATTTTTCATCCGACCCAGCCTCTTCACATAGTATTCAGCATGTCGGTAAAATAGCTATCCCTTACAGGGATGTTGGGGTAGGTTTGATTAAAGATTCTGGTTTACTAGGAACGTTTTCCTTCCCTCCTCCTAATGTATCGCTTTCTATTGCAACTATTCATATGATTTCATCGAACACTATTGCTTTTGATGATCCTTGGATCGTACCTTCCGATTTTAAGGTGGATTTATTTGGTAGCGCAATGCCTTTGAGTCCCTTTGAAATTGCATATTAGGCTGTACAATCGTTTTCTAACTCTTGTTCAACCAAACCTGATTCAATGAATGTGGTCCATGGGGAATCACTTTCGATATCAACCTCAACTTCAATAACATTTTTTGATCCCATTCATACTGATGAGCAGATTCCCGAACTTTTGTCTGTTGATGATTTACCATGGGAAGATCTTCATCATCGATCTTCATTTTTAATTGAGCTTGATCATTTTGAAAATGATTTTTCATCTATTTTTACTATTGACTATGTCAAAGAACCATAGAATCCAATGCAACATCCTGATTCTGAGTTAAATTTGGGAAATATATCTCGAATGGTTCCTATTGACGTTTCAGTTAAACCCAGAATTATTGAAAACATTCATATAGGTGCTTCCTATACGGATGATGAAATCCAAACTTATAAAGCCCCATTTCAAGAATTTCGCGACGTGTTTTCCTGGTCATATGAAGAAATGCCAGGAATCAATCCATCAATTGTTGTCCATGAAATTAAAACTTACCTGGATGCTAAACCTGTCTGGCAACGTTTGCATCAGATACATCCAAGAAAAGCTGCTACTATTAAAGCTGAAGTTGAGAAATTACTTCGAGCAGGTTTCATTTATCTAATTCCTTTAATGGATTGGGTATCGAATATTGTTCCTGTTAACAAAAAGCAAGGAACGATAAGAATATGTATCGATTATAGGGATATTAATCGAGATTGTCCTAAAGACAATTATCCAACCCCCTATATTGATCAAATTATTGATGATTGTGTCAGCAGCGAAATGTTCTCTTTTATGGATGGTTTTTTTGGTTACAATCAAATCAACATATTTCCTGCTGATCAACCTAAAATGGCTTTCATTTGTCCATGGGGGACAATTGCTTATTGCAAATTACCTTTTGCATTGAAAAAAGCTAGAGAAATTTTTCAAAGGGCTATGTTTTACGCATTTCATGACATCAAGCAAATTGTGCAACCTTATCTCAATGATTTACCTGCCCATTCATTACGTAGAGCCGGTCATCTCACTCATTTACGAGCTATCTTTAAGAGATGTGGGGATTATGGAATTAGGTTGAATCCCCACAAATGTGTATTCTGTGTAGAAATGGGTCGTTTACTGGCATTTTTCATTTCAAAAGCTGGCATTCGTGTCGATCCCTCGAAGGTTGAATCTATTGTCAAATTACCTCCTTCTTCGACTCTTCGCCAACTCCAAAGTTTGCAAGGGAAAGCAAACTTTTACATCATTTCATTCCTAACTACGCCAAGATAACAAAAGGTTTTACCAGGTTGTTGAAAGAGAATACCCCATTCTTTTGGGATGAGATAGTTGACAAATCTTTTGACGAACTTAAACACGCATTAACCCATGCATTGTTATTGCATCCTCCCAACTACAACTAGGATTACTTTTTGTACCACATCTCTTCTCATTCCACCATCGGGATGGTTTTAGTTCAGGAAGATGAATTCAACAGTGAAAATGTGATTTACTATCATAGTCAAACCCTGAATCTGACTGAGCTTAAATATTCACATGTGGAGAAATTGATCTTGGTAGCTGTTCAAGCTGTCCAAAGATTTCGTCACTACATCTTATTACGCAAAACCACGGTAATTTCTAACTGTAACCCTATGATGTATATCTTGACCAAACAATTTCTAGGGGGCAAGTATTCCAAATGGATAGTTATCCTGCAGGAATTCGACTTGGAATTTGAAAAATCCAAGGCAAAGAAATCTTTGGTTTTTGTGGAACTGATGTGTGATTTCCCGCGTACTGATACTGAAACTGTGGCAGAAGAGCCCATTGCAGATGAATCCTTGCTTCTTATCAGTACTCTTGATCCATGGTATGGAGATATTATTGTTTATCTCCAAACCCAATATTTTCGGCTTGAAATCTCACGATCTCAGCGAAGGAAAATATGTTTCCAATCCCAACAATACAATATTATTGGAGATACACTCTATCGTTGTGGGGCAGATTTTGTTTTTCGACGTTGTCTAACTCATGAAGAAGCTGAAAAGGTTCTGAATGACTGTCACTCTGGAGCATGTGGCAGTCATATGTCTGGGTATGCTACAACACAAAAGATATTGCGCGCTGGTTATTTCTGGCCATCCTTATTCAAAGATTGTATCTATGTAGTCCGGAAATGCCACAATTTTCAAATTTTTGATTGTAAGATGCGTGCTCCACCCGCTCGTTTCCATGCTATAATTGTTTTTATTCCTTTTGCAAAGTGGGGTATTGACTTTATTACATGTAACCCTCACTCGACCGGGGGGCATGCGTATATCATCCTTGCGGTAGATTATTTTACTAAGTGGGCCGCGGCGATGCCTACATTTTCGGCAGACAGAAAAACTACTGCAATTTTCATTTTCAATCATATAATTGCTATATTCAGTGTTCCTCAAGCTATTATTACTGATCATGGAAGTCATTTTTGAAACATCATGATGACTGAATTGACAGATCAACTTGGCCTGCGTCACGATAGTTCTACTCCATATTACCCACAAGCTAATGGTTTGGTTGAAGCTATCAATAAAGTTTTAAGCACTATGATCCAACGTATCATTGGTATTCATAGGTCAAACTAGCATAACATGTCATTTTCAGCATTTTGGGCATATCGAACCTCAGTAAAGACATCAACTAATTTCACTCCTTTTCAACTGGTTTATAGTTTGGAAGCAGTGTTACCTATTGAATGCGAAATTCTGTCTTTGCAATTAGCCATAGAATTACTCCCAGCCACTTCTAAAGAGGAGAAACGTTTTTTTTACTTAGCTCAGTTAGATGAGAATAGACGCAATGCTGCATTAACAATCAAGACTCATGCGAAACGAATAAAAGCTCAGTACGACCAAAATGTTACACCTCGTAATTTTTCGGAAAGAGACCTAGTTTTACTATACGATCAAGCAAACGATAAGCTAGGGGCTGGAAAATTTGTACCTATGTGGCATGGTCCTTATATTGTTAAGTGAAAGTTGACAAAAGGGGCCTATGAATTGGTAGATTTTGACTATGTCTCTTTGGGTAAACCCAGAAATGGGCTCTATCTGAAGAGATATTATGCTTAAATTTTGATGTGGAGATTTTTGTTAGAGTAGTAGCTAGTGTGTTTTAGATTAGAAAAGTGTGCCTAGTTTAAAGAGTGCTTTTATCATTATTCCTGCTTATCTTGATTTTACTCTTGATATTGCAGATGTCGATGTCTCTTCAAACATACATTCGTTTTGCTGATGGTGCTTGTCGTAATACACGAAACATTTATTCCGCGGCTTGGGTTGTTTATTCACCCTCTGATGAGTTGGTATCTATGCATGGTTTAAGCCTCAGTCAAACAATGAATAACATTGCAGAGTATAGTGCAGTGATTGAGGTATTATCTAAATCCATCTCATTTGGGATTCAGAGTTTGATTGTTAGGTTAGATTCTGAACTCATTGTATTACAGCTTAACATGGTTTATGCCATTAGAAATCCAGTGTTATTAAGATTATTTTTGAGAGTCCGTCTCTTAGAACGTGAATTTGATTACATTGAATATCAGCGTAATCCAAGATATTTAAATATATTAGCATATGCAGTTGCTTCTTGTATGATAAATAGACATTTGCAATAATCAAACCAATAAATTTATAACATTCCATAACATGTTACACAAGATAGCCAGTAATAGTGATATATCATAGTATAGATATGTGTCAAATATACATCGTCTTCAATCATAGGTTGAAAACCACCTTATGATCGACAAAAATGATAATACAAAAAGACATAAAATGTCATGTGAGTCTACAAAGCGATCATCTTATCCCTGGTGATGATCACGATAAGAAACCACTGCTCGAGCCACCCTACAAAGGAACCTCGTAAAAGGTCCTTAGACCCCAATCACATATCGCTGTAACCTAAGTGGAATATCATCTATGCCAGTCTCTAGAATATCTGCTGTCAAACACTCTAGATGATTCTCCAAGTCGGCCAGGATCTGTGTAGACTGGTCCTGTAGGGCCGGTACTGGTGTCGCTGGGTGTCTCCTCTCATAAGGCTCGAGAGCGGGTAGTCGTCATGGACCCACATCTGCATTTAAAACTTTTTTTTGTCCGTTTTGGATGATTTAAAAAAAACAAAATAAAATTAGTTAAAACTTAGAAAAGTGTTGAAAATGATTTTACCTTAATCATCCCATTGCTCTTCTGGTGGAAGAGTCATGTCTGGGTCACCGTGATAATCCATCCCAGCATATGGAAAATCCTGAATCACGAAAAGTTGGTTTCTCAACCAACAAAAATACTTAGGTGGAAATCGAACAACCCCTGAAAACTCCTAAGGATGACTGGCCATTACTGCAACCCAATGCATTATCCTAGGCTCTCGAGGAATTCCACCCTCAACGAAAAGCTGTTGTGGGACCAACATAGGGATCCTCTCTAGACCAAAGCTCACAACCATGAAACCATATCCAAAGTTTTTTAGTTTTCCGTTCTTTGCTCTATTTAGTTGGCCTTTTACATTTGCCAACACAGCTTCACACCAGTTGAAGATGGTATCTCGATAACAGTCTACTGCCATTCGCATCTGAGATCCGGTAGCTACATGCAATGCTGCACTCTCGCATAGTCTGGTGAGAGTGAACGCAATAACCTTAAGTTCAAGACGGGCGATAGTTTTAATATTGATCCATTTGTCCTCTGTTTGATCATTGCAAAACTCTATTCGGAGACTAGCGACAGACTGGCCACCGGCCTAGTCCCAAAAAGAGATAATCGTTCGCCTTTCTTGGGCAAACTAGTCAAGAAATATATGTCATCCAGCTCAATTTCGAGCCGGTGGCCACCAATCATGAAACACTGGTCTTGTATGTTCCACTTGTCTACCAGCCATTACAAGAAGTCTACTTGGGTCCTCATGCCTGGTATGGCCCAGAATTTAAACAGTCCACATGCTTTCAATGCCCATATTGTGGGTGGATGAATTAATGTGGCAAGATCCACATCCTCATTATTGCGTTCCCACCAAATAAGCATTTTTGTATGTCCTACATTACAAAAAAGACGTATTAGAACAATTTAGTTCAAAAATTTTTGGGCAGAAATGGAGAAATTTTGAATTTTAAAACCTATTTCACGGGGTCCACACCCACTAGTTAGAGACAGTGTGTTGGTCCGCACTCGTCGTAAGCAATAGGTGCAGACCCATGACTTTTTTCTTTGTAGAAAAAAGTTGGGGTTCGTAGCGGCCGCATGTTGCACCTGCAGACCCCCGCGAGCGTTTTTCTAAATCAAATTCTCTTTAAAAAATCAATTTTAAAAGCTCTAGAATGAAATGTAAACGGTTAAAATGCAAGATAAGGATGATGTGGATTACTTGGAGTTGACTGTTTTCGATTCCAACGGATGGAGTTTCCTCAATCTTCATAGGAAGTTTCTTACCCATAAGCTCTCACTTCTCGCTTTGAAGTCAAATGGTAAAAATGAATTTACAAAAGCCCTTTTTATAAGCTTTTTTGAATAAATGAATTTTTGATTTATTTATTTTTCACTTTAAAAAGGTAACTTTTCGATGCATTTTTATTTATCTTAAACAGGTATGAGTAATGTTTTGAGTTTTTGTGCAGAACATTGGATTTTTCAGGGAAAATTGATCATTTTCAACAGAGAGAATACTTTTTTCACTTTTTCGGACTCTCCCAAAATTTACGAAAAAGAGAGACATAGGAGTCCTCTTTAAGCTCTTTTCTGACTCGTAAAATATGAAAATATTGCCGAGTTTTTCCTTTTTAAACTCGTTAAAACGTAATTAAAAGGACGGTCCACTTACAACTCTTTTATGACCGTATAAACATCAAAAGATCGTTGGACTTTTGTTGTTTCAAGTTCGATATTGGTTATAAAACGATGTGTCTTTGATCGCTTTTTTACTTTTTCAAATCGGAGCCACTAATTATGAAAAGTACTCCTTGATCGTAATGGTCAAGCGGTTCTCTCAAGTATTATTTTATACTTTTTTGGGCTTGGGGGACACAAATTTATGAAAAAGGACACCCATGGAGTTTTCTTAAGTTTTTCTTCTGACTCCATCAAATTGAAAAACACCGAGTTTTTCCTATACTGGACTCATTAAAATTTAACAGTAAAGGACATGTTCAATTTTAAAGAGGAACGAACCAATCCTTCTTAGGGTTTGAATTTTAAACTAAGTTGGACTCATTCAAAGGATGAGCTTATAAACAAGAAAATGTTATCCTCCTCAAGCTTGTCAGAAATAAAGAGGTACTTGTCAGAAATGGTGGGGGAAAAGAGAGAAAAATGAACTCGTTTGTTACACTTTGTGTTTTAAAAAAGCAATTAACAACTCTTGAACACGACACTTTTATTCACCAGGGTTCTGAAAATGATATAGTGTGATAGTTTTGAGGCTCTGGAGGTAGTATGGAGCTCGCTGCAATCAAGGGAAAGACCATAAAACTAGAAACAAAGGTGGTGAATAAGCTCGAGAGAGTGTACTTATGCTATTTATACAACTAGAGCCTCCCACAACTCTCCTAAAAGTAAGGAGGCTTGGCTCCCAAGACTAGAGATATACAATAGTTCTTTTTCACTTGCTTGACTGTCCCTTTGATGCATGGATGTGGCTGCTTGTGCTCCGTGCTTTCTGAAGGAGTATTCAAGGTAGGGGGTCAAAAATGAGGGGGACACTCTCCTACAAATCCTCTCCCTTGTTTTCCTCGAATATTGGCTGCCAAATGCTCACTAAACCTTTGACTTTGTCTCAAAATTGACCAAAAATCTGCATAAAGCACACATTAGACTTCATGGCATAATGACTAATCCAATTCACTCTATTAGCATAAATATAATAAAAAACATGCAACAAACTAATGAGAATGGTGGATTAAGCTGAGTTAGGAGGCAAAATGAGCTCATATAATTACGAATTTATGGGGCTCATCAGAGAGATAGACCCTCTAGCCCAGGGGAGAGTGTCTAGCCAAAAGCAAGACAACCTAATGTAAATTTACTTAGATTAGAATCAAATAAGAGGGCCTACCTCTTATAACACTAATCCACTTGATGGTGATCTTGCTTCCTTGCTCCAGCTTTCTTTCGTTCCTTTCGTTCAAGTACTTGAAACAAACATGATAACATAAAATCGAATCCAATATACTTAAAAGGTAAAGGAGTTCTGAGCTATTAAATTAATATTACACCCAATATAGGAAATAAACCATTAGTTGTATTAGAATAAAATTCAAAGAGAAATACAAATGAAGCCTTGATGTTGGAGATCTCCTTTGCGGTATCCAAGTCCTGCTACACACCTTTTCAGCACTCTTTTCCTCCTCTAGATTGACATGAAATGGCTACCAAGCTCTAA
Organism: Pinus taeda; assembly: GCA_000404065.3. NCBI lineage: Eukaryota > Viridiplantae > Streptophyta > Pinopsida > Pinales > Pinaceae > Pinus > Pinus taeda. The sequence continues at coordinate 25,979 of APFE031294958.1, forward strand.
CTCTCTATCCTCATGCTTTAGCTACCAAAGACTAGTCTTTTGTCATCTAAGACTAATCTTCTTCTATTAAAAACTAAAGATTTCATAATTTTGCAGTTGGTTCTATCTCTCCACCACTTTCACTATGTGTTGTATTGTATTGTAACCAAAAAGGGTAAGAGGAAGTGGATTATATTGGGATAGGAGGATAAGAATGAGATCCACTCAAGGGGGAAGAAGGTCTTACCTCCTTGGGAAGGTCCACTTTTTAGCGGGAAAGAACCTTATATGGAGTTATTGACCCTTATCCAACCAAACAAACATCCAACACATTGCCACTAGAAGTTTCTAGACGTGAAACTCTGTTTCCTTTTATAAAAACTTTCCAAAAGTAGACCGACGCAGGTATTGGGATGACAGTAATGCTAGTTGGCATGGGTCACGGTGTAAAACTCTGCAATCAGCATGGGTGAGACATTGGGAAAGAGCGTTGATCTTAAAAGCTAGGTTTTAAGAAGGATTCTCTGGAAATGTTCTAAAGGGAGTGGGGACTACTTTCTTCAAACTTCAAGGGATGCAAGAGCATAGGTTTCATGGTGAAAGTATAACACAATAGTCACTACTAGGGTTCTCCGAGATCTAGAATGAGGAGTGACATGAGAGTGAAAAATTATTGTGTAACACTTAGCTGTGTTGGTATCTTAGCTTGACAAACAACTTGGACTCATTTTTTTGGCAGAATGGAAACATGAACATGGAGTTGTAAGAGTTTCAGAATTTTAACAATGACATCATTCAACCATGTGTCATAGAAGGTAGTTTCATTACCATTCTAACCATTGGTATTGTAGTAGTAGAGTTGTGGTTTTAGAGTTGCAACAATGGAGTTTTAGAGTTGCAACAACCATGTCCTATCACTAAGTTGCAACGACAAAGTTGCAACAACAAAATTGCAATAACAATATAGTTCATTCCTACATATCCTGGAACAATTTATTGCTAGAAAAAATAAAATCATAGGTGTATAAATTAAAGGATCCTAACATAACCATTATGAGACTGTGAAGTTCCCTTTTCAATTTTTTTTTTTTTAATTTACTTCTTTTAGCATGTCATCCACCAACCTAGAATAGTTTGCACATGACATATGATTAGGTATGCCTCTGAGGGTTTTCATACTTGAGCTCTTTTATATTTATATGTATTTCAAGGTGGAAGAAATAGCCATATTGTAGGGACTTCTTCTTTTTGGACAATTTCCAGATCACTATTAGTTAATCCATTTCCTCAAGTATGACTCTTTTGATAAGGGTTGGTGATAGAGGTGAAGACTGTGCTTGTTGGCCACCAAAGGAGTTCTTTCTTCATCAATAGTACAAAGGTTGATATCTCCATTATCATATATTGTATTAATATCATACAACCTAAGCCATCTGATGCAGAATGTTTCCTTTGAAGTCATTAAACATGGAGTCAAATACTAGTGCCCAATCTCCAACTTTTAATTTCTTCTTTTTGGTGAACTTATCATGTCACTTGGCCCTCTAATGTTTTATCACTGTGGTCTTCTACATGGTATCCTATTGTAGTTTGTCTAGATCATTGATCTGGAGGATCATTTTCTTCTAAGCTTCTGATAAGTCCAGTCCAAGTTGTACCACTATCCTTAGTGTTTATAGATTCTATGTCTCAATAGGAAAAATCACTCTCTTTCCATACAATATTTCGTATGGAGTACATCCAGTAGTATTTTTCCAATTTTTCTATAGGCCCTAGTGATTTGAGGAGTTGACTAACCTATTCCTTGAGGTGTAACATGATAATTTTGATGATGATGGCTTCAAAGATCTTGTTAGTCCCCTCCACTTTTACATTGGCCTATGGATGATATGGTGTTGTTACCTTGTGCTTGATCTTGTAAATTTCCATTAATTCCTCAATAAACCTTGAAGTAAATTGAGTTCCTCCATTGGTCACTACTTCTCGAAGTATATTGAACTTTGTGAAGATTTATTCATGGAGAAATTCCACTACTTGTTGTTCGATTTCTGAGAGGAGTAATTTAACTTCTATCCATTTTGTAACATAATCTGTGCAAACCAACATGTAGGAGTTCTTACGGGAAGGGGAATTTATTGGCCCCAAAAAATTAATGTCCCATTTGTCAAATGGTTTCAACACTAGCTCGGGTGGAAATGGCATCTCATATGTTTGTATTGGTCTACCCATGTGCTGTCAATTGTTACATATCTTCACCTATTCCTTGAAACTTTGAAAATAGAGGGGAAATAATACCCCTGATGGAGTTCGGTCCTACGTAGAAAATATAACCATCAACCCTCGAGAATCTTCCACTTTGCTTGATGATCCTTGTTGGTGTCCCAAATTTCCTTGTTTATACCTTGTTTCTATAAATATTAGCCTATGTTTTATCTCAATATAGACCCCTCTTTCCTACACTAGTCCAAGATAGCTACCCATTCCTGCACATGTTCATATTTTATATTAAGATTTATTAAAACACTTTATTAATCACTTTTATATGGATTTCATGCCTATTTACATACCTCTTGCAACTCGTGTTAATTTTCTAGAGTAATTTGGAGCTTAGTATTAATTATGAGTGAGTATGACTAGTGTAGGTAGATTCCTACACCGCCATGAAGAATGTCCGAGATTTTCGTGAGCCAAATCTTCCACGAGGATGGGTCTCGATCCTTGACTCTGAGTTTAGTTGTTGATGAACAAAAGAAGGATAATAGTGACGTGCAATTAGGGAATGTTTTCCAAAATTAGTCTACGACCAAGTGAGATACATGTTGCATTATAACCGCTGGCCAATTTTACAATTTCGATTTCTAGTCTATTCGGCTGAAAGGCCTGCATAAGAGAATGTCTGTAATTAGTGAAAATATCTAAGGAAGAAGGGATGTATAATATATAGATCATAGGTAGGATTAGCTAGCGATCCATCGACTATAATTTTATTTTCATGTAATCTGAGTATCGCCTCAGCTCTGGGGCTGGACTTGCACTTTATGTACATTTGTTGAATCGAGTAATACAAGAAATCTGCCATGATTTTCATACACAATGTTTAATTTATCTTTGATGCATATTTGAGTGCTAAGCCCTTTCGTTTCTTAGATGGGAAATGAGCTGTTTGGCTAGGGACCAGCCAACCCAGCTCGTTTACCCCGTGTTCTTTCGTTATTCAGAAAGATAGTGTGAATACTTTCTTTGCAGCTATCTGATGTTATAGTTTTAATATTTATTTCTCAAATTCCAATTTAAATTTCTTTTCTAGTTAAAGTGTGAAACAAATCAGTGGTTTGAGAGTTAGTTGATTTTATTTCGTTTATGAAATTCCTTTCTCACATTTTCTTTACTATCAATCCTTGTCTTAATTCACTTTCGATCGGATCGTGCAGGAAGCTCTTTCTTGCACCAGTGCATGCAGTTTCCTGCACTTTGGTTCAGTCATTCATTTTGCAACAAACATTGAATTACTTACCTGCATATTATTTCCAACTATTTTTCAAGTGAATGAATCGTTCACTTTAGTAACTATCTTCAACATTAAAAGTACATATTTAGAGGATTTGAAAGCAGTTGCATAAAATTATCATGAACATGTTATATTTGCAAAGAATGTAATCACTTTGAGTGGATTACCAAAGTTAATTGACACATGCAAATCACTTAGACTACTATTTGATTCCTTTGAGTTTATTTTATTTCATGAAGTTTATATCTTTTACAAGGTTTAATGAATTAAATCATTTTCTTTTCTATAGATAATTTACTTTAGGATTTTATTTACAATTGCAATTATTTTTCAACACATCTTTCAGTGCTTTCAAAAGTAATTTGGAAACTAAGTGAAGGAAACTCTGCCTTGGTGCAAGAGCTGGTCTCTTGTCATAGAAACAAAGTGCTCTGAGCCCTGAAGCTTAGAGCACCTTCACTAAGAAATAAGTCTTTAGTAAGGAAGGTCAAGTATACTTTTACACAGAGACATTGTACCTGCACTAGTGCAAGCAGATTGCAATAGTGCAAGAATAGGTTGTTTTTGTGGAAGGAAGATCAGGAGGACAACCGAACTCTGCAAGGGCCCACTTGTCAGACTATTAGCCATCCATCTGAAGATGAATATAGCATTTCATTTGAGCATTTAATATTGTTTCAATTGTGTTGTCATGCGGAAAGAGTTATATTTGCGGACAAATCTAACCTCCCTAGGAGTCTAAGACTCTCTAGTGACAAACAAACCAAACAAGAGCTATCCTTCTCT
>APFE031294959.1:0-26772 GCA_000404065.3 Pinus taeda
CAAACGTTTGATATTTTGAAAATTCACTCGAAATGTTGGATATTTTTTACACTATACACAATTGTTTCTTTAAGCAATTAGTAGACAATAGAATAGATGTGGTCATGTCATTTGGAAGAAAATTATAAGGTTTAATTAATAAATTTCAGGTAACTTTTATGTGTAAAATTTGATTAATCTTAATGTCATTTAATCAATTTTGTTGAGAATTGTTTATTAATTATAACTATAATTAACCTATAACATGTTAGAGTAATCTGAGTTAGACTTGTGATCATTTTTTAGGCTTTCGCTATAACATAGAGTGTATATTTAATAACTCACAAGCTGGATATACCAATAACAATTGTTATAGTAAGGATTGAGACATCCAAAACACATTCATAATGGGGTCTCACTTTAAGGTGATGCCTATCTTTATAGCTTTATCACAGTAAGTCATCATATCACTTTACATAAACTAAACTCATTTAAAAAATAATGTTGAAAACCGTAATGGAAGTAATGAATGTAAAAAGTGTTTATATTATATTAAGCCATGTGTTTGCAACTTTGAATTAAATGATTAAAATGAAGAACACAAAGTGTATATTCAATAGCTCACAAGCTGGATATACCAATAACTTATGTTATAGTAAGGATTGAGACATCCAAAACACATTCATAATGGGGTCTCACTTTAAGGTGATGCCTATATTTATAGCTTTATCACAATAAGTCAACATATCACTCTACATAAACTAAACTCATTTAAAAAAATAATGATTAAAACCGTAATGGAAGTAATGAATGTAAAAAGTGTTTATATTATATTAAGCCATGTGTTTGCAACTTTAATTTTGAGAAGCCTCAAAATGCTCCAAGAAGGCATCAGACCTAAATTTTCCAAACTGAGTCTTGTTGGTAAAAATAGTCCTATGAGTTGATTCCTCCACTTTTCCCACTCTGAAAGCTTTGTTATGAATGAAAAACAATATAATGATCCAATTTGGATAATGGGACCTCAAAATGACCCCTCCTTGATGAGATATTTTCTTGCATTTTGCTCTTTCTTTTTCCTTTGATATCTAGTTACGACTCTAGTAGGAAACACTACTTCATCTAGTTCAAATATTAGGCTATCAATTAAGGCTATAGTGGAGGAAGTAAAAGAAGATGAGAGGAAGTAAAAGAAGATGAGATAATGTAGTGGTGATAAGAGGATGTGGACATGCCGAATGTGGATTAAAACTTTCTATCCCACAAATAGAACGAGAGCCACCATTATTTTATTTAGGAATAACACATAATGTTATGCAATGTTTGCTTGATTTTAGGTGTCTTTTTCAAAATTTATTCTAGTAGCAATTATTTAAAATGTCATGTGAAAGATTGTTTTGTCTCCATAGATACAAAATTTTGAAATTTAGACAAATCCCAAACTATATTTTTGGATAGCTATTGTATATTTTTATTATCATTGTGATCAATGCAGCTATACAAATTTTCTAATATAAAATATACCATTCTTGTTAATGATAATAATAATCTAATACAATCATAAGAACTACCTATAAACAATAATCTAATTTAATAACCAAATTTGACTTATAAATGAAGAACAAATCTTCACATTATTAAAACTTATTTATGAACCCTTTGTTTTTACTATTTTTACAACTCATCACTAATGTGATCAACATCTAATTGAATATTAACATCTTGAGTTTTCTTGGTCGGATATGAAGCTTGCATGGCAATACCACACTTTCCTTCAACTTCTTTAATACCTCGTTGCATTCTTATATACCCCTTTTCTCCCCATTTAGGTCCCCAAGAGTTCCTAACTATCCAATAATCAATTCCTTCAGGAGACTTGCCATACCCAACCACTACGACTCCATGATCAAGTTTGTTGCCACATTTACCAGTGAATACTCCCTATAAAATAAAAAACGTGGTTAGTAAACTACTCGTCTCTTTTTTTACTTTTGAAGGACAATGTCAAGGATCATGGCCACTTATAGATGAATAAAATTGGAAATCTCGACCACTTGCTTCGATGGCTACAGACACAGGCTGATGAGCCACTGCTTTCTTGAGTGTTGCTTCATTGTTAACAGGGACATCTTCAAAACCATCAATAATCGTTGTAGTTGTTGTTGATTCAATCTATATCAAAATAAAATTAAACAATGATTTAGTCACCTTACAAATATGACAAAATACCATTACTAGAAATGTTTATGATGAGGATGATTATATAAAACGCACTATTTATATAAGTAGCAAGTGTTATCGAAACTCCCACCATGTGTTGTTTAGGAGTTATGATGACCATACAAACATTTTCTAAGAATATTGTTGGTTACCATAAACTCCTAGCAATTCACTCGTAAATCATAATGCATAATTCTTAGTATATGAAAGAAAACTAAATATGCCTTTCAAGTTTGACCATCAATAATAAATTATATAATAAGTTATAGAGAAAAAAAGGTAATCAATGTGTTTCAACAATTAAGATTGTCTTTTTTCTTTTTAAATGGAATTCACAAGCTCTTCCCCCAATTCTAAAAATAAGGTGAATCAACTAATTTCTAACGATCTAACTTGGGAACCGCATATGAGGCTTAAAAATATTCACAAAGGAAACTAACTTGATAAGTTAACCCATAACTTTCTGGATATAATTAAAAATATCAACCGTTCAAACTAATCCACCCATATAAAAGTTGACATCGGAAATTTTATTCAACAAATATCAATGCTAATTAAAGAATATACTCTTGAAAACATCCTTCTTTTGCATATAGTATATCTAAGTAAGTCTGGAAAAGAGGCTTGATGCAATTGGATAAATGTGTATTGAGTATTATACATTAGTACATGTTCATGTTAAATTTAGGGATTAGTCAACATGCATATGTCTAGGGGTTAGTAAGCAAGCAAACTGAAACACTAAACCTAGAGTATGTAAATTTCCAGGAATGGCCCACTTATCAAATATTCCACATCAAAATCTACCAAATGATAATGCAAATTTATACTCGGAAATCCATCATACTTGGGTGTGTTTCACTATACCTTGGTGGTACTGCACTCGCTAGCTTCGGCAGTGTAAGGATACTCTGCTTCACTAACGATCCCGCCATTATCTATGATATATTGAAAGGCGTTGTCCATAAGCCCTCCGTTGCAACCTGCGTTCTCTTTACTGCAATCTACCAACTGTTGCTCTGATAAAGAAACCAGCTTCCCTGTTTTGATATAGTTAATGCCCTCTACCGAAGCTACAGTTGAAAATGCCCAACAACTTCCTGCAATATCAAAACATCGAATACAAAACATCACGTGAGAAAGAAGTAATCGTTAAAAGGTTGGATATCAATAATTTTTTGTTATCACTAATGCGCTATTTATTCTACATCACTGTATTATGTAAACCATAAAATTTAATAAAAAACGAAACTATGTTTGAAAATCATACCGCATTGGCCTTGATTCTTCACTGGAGTAACCGCTCCCTTTTTTCTCCAATCGATAGACGCCGGCAGGTGCTTAGAGTTTTGATACATGAATGATCCACCCTGCACTCCTCTGTCTCCGCGCAGGCTCCTGTGCTTCTCCATCCTGGTTTTCATATGCATGGCTTTGAATTCTTGGTTACTCAGATCTGCAAATTTATTCAATCCAAGCTTGTATGTACCATCCTGCTTATTCACAGACTGATGTATTTCACATTCTCTTTGAATATCTCGAATCGTTTGGCATGCTCATCCGAATCCAAACTTCTGGTGGACCGATGCTGAAGTGCCCAGTTATCATAAAGCTCTCGAAGCCTTTCCTCAGACTTGAGATCTTCATCTGTAAATCCAGAGGAAGAATCCGAAGCATTGGCTGATAAAGCCCACAAGGTCGCAAGGAACAGTAACAGGGTTGCCTTTGAAACAGTCGCCATTACGAAAAAACGGTCAAATTCACACAAGTATGCAGAGAAATAATGAGAATTAGTGGGGAGAAAGAGGGAGAGAATTTGGTTATATAGTATCTTCTAGTGAATGTAAGGAGCACGATACCCGGTGTCATTAATTGGGTGGTACAGTGGCGTATAAGCCAACACGGACTTTGATTAATTAAGCAGTAGTCTATAACGCGACTTTTTGAAGGCCTTTCCGGCTGATTTTTCCGGTCAAAATCCGGCAGCAATTCATTGGAATCCCAAGTTTGATCGCTAGTTTCTGCACAATCAATGGCTTCCAGGGGTTTTCCAGGGGGCTGAATCCAAATATGCAGTTAAAAAACTATTTTAACTGCTAAAAATCAAGATTTAACCTCATTCCTTCCGCCGGATTCCGTCACCGGAATCTCCAAAAAGTCGCATTATAGACAACTCCATTAATTAATGGAGGAAATTTGATTCACGCCACCAATGGGAAAGCATTATCAAAAGTTTAAGTTGTGCTCGTGAATCTTCAGTAAAATATGGATAAGAAATCTAAATTCCCTACGTTTAAGGTTTTTTCAGGTGCGGTAACTTTGTTTACAATAGTGGGTGCCAGTTCCACGCATATAATTCGAGGTATATGTGGGGTTGAGATTGAAGGAGGAGTCTGTCACGACAAGCAAGTTGTGGGAAGGGATGGTGTTGCCTTTTTCACCAAGTAAAGACCAACTGACTGAGACACTCAATCGCCTTCAATGCGATGCTCATGACATGATAAGCAGCACTTTGAAAAAGGGTAGGACGACCGGTTTCTAATGGTATCAATTCTGTTTTTATATGAGTCACACTAGCTCATTCAAAGCAACAACCTCAATACAATAATTTGATCATATGTCATACCAGGTAGGTCATGGACCTTTTTAGCAGGAGGAATAAGGTTAGTGGAAGAGTGGATGCTGTGTATGGGAAGGCTATTGGTTCGGTGGGTCTACATTCAAAACTGGGTTTATCTGTGTAGCGAAGTTTTTGGGCCATTGCTGCTTAAGAGTATAGTGATAATCAATAGTTATATTCCATGTTTTTATATTTGTGGGTATTTTTTTAAATATATAGTATTTTTATAGGGAGTTTTATTGGGTATCATGTGGGTTTATGTTAGGGACATATATTGAGGAAAAAAATAAATTGATATAATATTGAGGTATATAAGAGATAAAGGATTTTTATATTGGCAAGTAGAAAAAATGGAGCTCAAAGTTAATCCAAAAATATAAACAGTTATACAAAATGTTAATTAAAAAATGGATACCTATAATATCTAATAAAAGTAAGGGATTTTAAAATTAGCAAGGTGTATTGGATTTGTATTGCTAGAGGTTAAATAATGTGGTTTTTAGAGGTATTTTCCAAATATATAGTCAAATTAGTAGTATTGTTTAGTGTGCCACTAGATGTATCAAAGATTCATTAAGTGAGGCCCGATGTATTTTTAAAATAATCAAATGAGATAATAAAGGTTTTGAATTATAAATATGAGTTAGAATTCCAAGACATTTTGTATAATAATTTATTTTTAAGATGATGGTCAATTCACACATCAAATTAGTGGTTAATGGCATTATTTTATATTTTCATATTTATTATACAAAAATTAAGGTATTTTTGAGATATTGAAATAGAGCATATAATTTTTGGATTATGAATGTGAGTTGAATTAGATGATATTAATAGCGAAAGTTTTTGTTTCTTTTTAATAATAATAATAAATATGTCAATTAATATATTTAAGGGTTTGGAGGAATGTTTAGGATCCTCCACAAATAAATTCAATTCTTATTAGTTAATATGATAGACATTGATGCAATGACTTCAAGCCTTATTGTTAAAATAAATAATCCTAAAATCAAAACATTTATATTCCTCATACAAAAATAAAAAAATATTTTATACATAAAAATAATAATACTTTATTTTAAAATATCAAATTAAATATTAAATTGATAACTCCCGTTGGTAATTCATAACTTCTTATAAAACAAGAGACCATCTCTAAATCAACTTTTTACACGATATATATATATATATATATATATATAATTATATAATATATATATATATATATATATATATATAACCATAACCTAACTAAATATTATATATATATATATATATATTTATATATATATAACCAACTAATATTAATATATATATATATATATATATAATATATATATATATATATTATATATATATTTTAGTTAGTTATGGTTTATATATATATATATATATATATATATATATATATATATATATTAACTATTAACATAACCTAACTAAATTGCACTTTTTACATTAATTATGAAAAAATGGAAAAAATCACTACATCACATGAAGAGGAAAAAACTTTTTACAAATGAAACCATTTTTAAAAAGTTAAAAATTTAAAATCATATTCTATATTAATAATAATAAGAATAATAATCTCCATTTGTAAGGTCACGGTAAAGCCAGACACCAAATTTGTGTATGAGAGCCCCTTGTTTGTGGGATAAGGGACCCACCTCCGCGCAGCCATTTGACTACTAAGTCTACAAAGGCATACATACTCTACCCTCTCTGGTTTTGAACCTGTGACTTCTTAAGAAAAAATACATGCTCTTAACCATTAAGCCTATTAAAAATGTGTTATAAATACATTATATTTTTTGGGTAAGTCAAACCCATAAACATGTTATAAATACATTATAACCATGAAATATAATATATAATTTAACCCCAAACAAATATTGTCAATTTAAAATTTGTTCATAATTTTTAAAATTTAAAATTTAATAAATTTTTCCATTTAATTGAATTTAAATTATAAAGACTTTGAATTTCCAATACGTATTCAGCGTCCCCTTCATCTCACTAGAAAAGAGTCTAATCATGACAATTTGTAGTGACGTTTAGACCATATCCACATCACCACTTTTTAGAAAGAGGTTTGGTTAACCCTTTGACTCTACCTTCCCAGTCGTTAACCCAACACATCAGAACTAATTAAAAAATTTCCTTCAAATAGTATATATGTTAACAAGTTATACGTTATGAAATAGTATAAATTTCATCGAAAAAACACCGAAATAAACAAGTACGAGGAGCATCAAAACTACTTATTCTTTGTATTACATTACGTAGTATGTGAAGTAAGGAATATATCCTCATTTTACGGGGTGGATGGATCGATTATGTATTTTTGGAATAAATTGTTTCTGTGATTTATCAACTATATTCCCAGCTTCCATAATGTTCAAGCTGACTGTCTGTCGAAGGAAGGACTGTCATTAGAGCTTGGTGCTTGGTCTTTGACGATATCTGATGACGACCGTTCTTGCTTCATACAGGATTTTTTCATCCTTGGAATTTGATCTGATCATTTTGTTTCTTCCCTATACAGACTTGTTTACACAGATTTCTCTTTTTGCTTTTAGTATTTACTTATCTGTTTTGTTTCCTTGCATATTGTTAAGACTGTATTTGCTATAATCATGTTTCTGATCTACAAGAGAGAGCCTATATCTGTAAGTTTATGGTTTCATATGCTCGCAAAGACGCTAGTTTTGGACCTTGGACCTTGCTGTACGTCATATGTACTCTTTATATTAACTCAATATAATACTATGAAATTTTTCCTCTCCGAAAAAATATGTTTATATTATATTGAGAAATGTGTTTGCAACTCTAAATTAAACGATTAATGCGACTATCATTTGTAAAAAGGAATATTATGTGGGAACCCATAAAACCACATATTTGTATTGATTCATAATTACATTTGTAGTGTAATTATCTTTCTTATAATTCTGAAATCAAATAATTAATTGGATACTCGTATTTTGAGAAGTTAGAAATTAGTGAATTTAAATTGCAAAAGCAACTTGTCGGTTGATGGTTTAGAGAAAACTAAAAAAATAGTAACGAGATTTTTCTATAATATATTGTATTTTCATAATAATATTAGTGAAATCATAAATATGTGTGGTTGTATTTTCATAATAATATTAGTGAAATTATAAATATATGTGGTTGTGTTTTCATAATAATATTAGTGAAATCATAAATATGTGTTGTATCTTATTATAAGGTAAAAATAAAATGTAAATTGTTAATTATTATTTAAGAGTTTGGAAAAATATGGGTTTACTAATAAGTATATGAAAAAGATTTTGTTTGGAAAAGTATAATATTGAAAAAAATAAGGTTTTATTTGGAAAAATGTAATATTGAAAAAATAATAAATATCGAAAGACTAAAACAATGCTTTAATTAAGAGATTAATTTTCAATTAAGAATGCAGTGGTTTCCTTTGTTTGACTAGTTATCTTAATTAATGATATTAGTTTTATTAGTTTTAGTTGGCATTTTTGTATTTTTAAATCAGTTTTATTTGAATGTTTATATGATAAATAAGAATGGCTAAATTATATTGTGTGACATTTAATGATATTGATTCACATGGTTTTAAAACATTGAAAATGGTAAGCATATATTTAAATGCATTAATTTCTAGTCTACTAATGGTTTTCCAAGTGTGACAAGGAAGACATAGGTGCCTATTCATGTGGAATTGGAACAAATATCCTATGAACTTTGGATTGAATTAAGATGTTATGATATGCCATGAAATTAATAATATGTTTTTAATTTATGATTATAGGTCTATTTAATGTATTGATTTATATTTGTGCTCGAATATGGAACATGCTTTATAATTAGTTCACACACGGGTAATGGGGTTTCTCAAGAAGATATACATAGTATCATTAGGAGACAAGAAATAACATCTCTTTTCCACCTACTGGCACTTATTGTCCATGTTTTTTGATGAAAAATTCATAATACTTTTACTTGGAGATTGCATGTTGTTGCGAGGGAATGAATTTAGTAACTCGTGAAATTTAGTTTAGCAGCATGCAAAAGGTGTCATCCTTATTCCTCAATGAGTAATGGTCTCTCGACAAGGTAGGAATTTGTTGAATTGACATGGTCCCAATTGTTGTACCATTTTCTTGATCATAGAAAATTGGACACTTGAAGGGCATGCATGAACATTGTTGAGTTCTCAAAATTATTACATTATTTCACATCAATTTCCTTAACTTCTAATCATTTCCCACTTTTCTACAACCTTGTATTAAAACTATTTTAAAACTTATATGTGGGATTATACTCCATATTTTCCAATGCATTCTTTTTTTTTTAAGTAAGTTTATGATTAAATATTAGAAAAACAACATTAGTCAAAGTGGATATCAATGGTCATCTACCTGCTCCACTGAGTCAAAAAACAATTCTCCATCTTGGCAATTTTTCTTTAGCTTTTCAAGTCCTAAATTTTGGGGCTATATTGAGGCCCTAAATGATGTTTTTTTACATGGCATGGACTTATATCGTAGCAATAGGCAGAGCCTAGGTTAGTAAAAATATATAATTATCAACTAGAGTTTTCCAATGGGCTACTACGGTGCTAAACATATATTGTATGAAAAAGTTATGAGAAGTTGATGTACCAACTAACCCTATTGCGGCCTATAAGCCTTTTAACATTTCATCTCCTACAATTAGGTTTTTGGAAGTTTAGGGTTTCCTCATTGCTTCTAATATTAAAATGGAATTTTTCCCTCACTATAACTCACTCTAGAAAATTCATGTAGCCATCACATCTCTTCTCAGAGATAAGCTAAAATTGTTCGAGCTAGTTTGTTTTTATTTTGAATTTTTACTTGTTTAACACTTTCCATTTCCAAGTGGAATCACCTTCATATATCATCAAACAAAGAATATGTGCTCAAAATATTAAATGTTGGTCTAAAAAAAATTTATAAGCAACTTTAGCAAGTAGGTTGTGATATAACACATTTGATATATCAATTTATGGAATTAAAAATAATGTTTATAAGGGATATATCCCTATGAATCCTCTTTAATCAAGATTTTTAATCACTCAAGTTAGACATCAAATGAATATTTTCTTAATAAAATATTGTTGGGAGGTCTAAGTTGGACACCACTTCTCAATATGTAAAAAAATGTATTTGTCTTTGTTTATTTATCCTTGGATTTCTTTTATGTGCATTGTTTGTCATTTTTTTGTGTAAATATTGGATCAATATATACCTCAAACCTCGTTTCCTCAATCATTTCATGTTTTATTGTAGGCAAGTATTATGTTTTTTTAGGTCTCGAGAGGATCAAGAAGGTTAATATATGGATGAATGATTCTTAAAGCGAGAAATTCATGTCAAGGGGACATGTTCTCTAAATATTTATCGAAGTGGATTCAAAACAATGTTAATTCGTTGTAAGAGAGCTAGACCCAACTTTTAGTAACAATGATTTTGGATCTTGTAACCCTAATACAAATCAGATAGCCCTTATCTTCAATTGGCATACTTGTGAACCTCCAAGAGAAAAGTTGTCGTATGGGCTTTGTTTCTAGAATCCTTAAGATTGTTTTGTGTTGATTCGATCAACTATAAGATAAGTGAGGGAAGTTGCCTCTCATGGTAAATATCCCAATTAATCATGTTTCAAACTAGTTTTTGACTAATACAAACAATTCCAAATTTTTGAAGATGTATTGAGATAAAAGAAAAGGAATATGAAGACCAGCATTAAAACAGAAATCAAGTTCCATACCATGTCAAGCCATATCCATCACATCATTAATACCTCAAGAAGATTTCCATAAGTCCTAATTTTAGTTATGTCATGGTATGCCCTTATATGTATTAAGCTTAGACACACATGTTTTAACACCCTCCTCCCACATCTACCCAAGAAACTGTCCAACCAGGGTAAACATGTGACAAGAGGCCACTGATATGCTTCAACCACTTAAATCACATTAAGGAAGTGGAACCAAAGCAAACACACCATAGAAACTTCAACATCAACATTCGGACTCTCGGGAACCAACCCAACCTTTCTACCAACCAACCCCTGGGTCCCACTGACATTTTGGACCACTTGACCCCTGGAAACTCCCATGCTATAGGTCTACTAGTGTCCAAGAGGCTCTATAATCTCCCATGCTATAGGCATGCCAACATCCATGGACTATTTTTGTCACTTATGTGTCAGCATCCTTGGGATTTGATCCATTTTTTCAAGCCCAAGTCACTTCCAAGAATTGAATGACACCTTCAGAACAGTAAGTGTTGGGCACAACCTAACTTGGCCTAGATTTTAGCAAAAGACTCTACATTTTGTGTAGCAGAGTGTGCAATGGAGCATGCAATAGAGTGCATAGTGGAGTAGCGGAACATGAAGTGGACTGCTTAGTGGAGCACTTGGAATATACCGTGTAGTATAAGGGCATCAGAGTGTGTCGAAGCCCCTCCTTTTTGTAAAAGCACTTGATGTTGTAAAGGATAATGGGCTTTTG
Source organism: Pinus taeda (assembly GCA_000404065.3). Classification (NCBI taxonomy): domain Eukaryota; kingdom Viridiplantae; phylum Streptophyta; class Pinopsida; order Pinales; family Pinaceae; genus Pinus; species Pinus taeda. The sequence goes on from APFE031294959.1 coordinate 11,355, forward strand.
GGCCATAGTTTCTTGTTTTAGGGAGTCCATCATATTTGGACCATGGTATTGTAATGATGTAACCCTCCAGTGTAATATTATATATAGGGTGAAATAATAAGAATATAATCATCCCATCTATATTTGGACCTAGATCAATGTTTATGGTTGTATTATTATGATTCGTAGATTTGCATCAACAAAAGAGAATCGGAAGAGAGGTGAGGCTTAGAGTGAAGATAGGAATATATAAGATGGATCAAATTATTTTGGATCTGGGATCTGATGCTAATGTCCTGACAAAGTCGACATGGGAATTAATGGGTAAGTTCAAGTTACAGTGGCCCGCCAAATGGATGATTGCGCTAGAGTCAAGGGCACAAGATAGTCCAACACAGGAGGACACATCGCAACATGGGGAAGCTAGTGGGAAACATAAGAATGAGCATGAGTAGGAGATAGAGGAGCAACATGATGAGGTTCACCAAGATCCTCCTAAAGGTGATGAGAAGAACAAAGAACCTAAAAAGACAGAGACAGACCCAAATGTCGCAGATAAGAGGAAGGCAGGCACCGAAGTTGCCATAAGAACCAAAACGAAACAAAAGGAAGAAAATGCAAAGTATATAATTCTAGTGGTCCTCACTAATGGGGACTTGGATCATATTAGGGATAGAATTCAGGAAGCAACAATATAATCATAGAATGGGTTAGAAGATCACTACGACACACTTCTAACAGGTTTGCATGAACAAATTTCAGAACTTAAGATATTTGCATAGACAGTTAGACAACCAGTGCAGGTAGTGGAGAATATTGGAGAAGAAAGTCCAGTAAAGCCTACACTTGCAACGCGGATAACACCAATACCTACCAGAGCCTTGTAGTTTGACTTTGATGAGGTTCAGAAACAGGGTAAGGAATGAAGGTATGTCAACATGAACATCACCTCAGTACCATTCAGAGATTACACAACCTACATATGGATATTATAGATGAGTTGAATGTGCGCGAACAACACACTTCAAAGTTGAACATTCAGGTAGAGAAAGAGTGAGCTTTGCTGCAACAAAAGCTCGATAAGATGATCTAGGAGAGGGATCAGATAATTCAGCAGCATCAAAAGCATAGGAAGTGGTTGAAGCCACATGCTGAGAGATTCTGGACATGGATGTCCAAGAAGAAGAGCTAGTGAGGACAAGGCCATGAAGCTCAGCCTTACAGTAAAAGGATATAAGGTAAAAATCGCAGAAGTACAATTTTCATATCAAATCAAGATCAGTGAGTTGCAGATTAATCTATAGCCAACCACACCATAGGAAGAGTAGGAGCAGAGGGAGAATGACCTAAAGGCTGCAATGGCCAACATCCCCACAACAGTGGAAGATTGTGGGAAGCTTTTAGAAGAAATCTTACAGATTTCGACTTTGCTGCAAGAAGATCCAAATTTGTAGAAATTACAGGAAGACCTTCAGTAGAAGCAACAATAGTTGGAAGAGATTTGAGAAACTATGAAGACCTTACCAATATCGCAAAATCTCGCCAAGATCAATGAGGGAAATGCCCTCGAGAAAAAGATAGAGGAGCTAAGGAAGAAAGAGTGAGTTTTGATAGAGAGAACTTAACCGTGGTAGGATGAGGCTCTGCAACTATCCCAAGAAGTATATTAGAAGCTTCAAGAACTTCGATAAAGGGAAACAACAATGATGAAAAAAGCTATGAAACTTGTCACAGGAGCACTGTTGGAGGAAGTGTGCAATGAAGAGAAGCAATTCACAGAGATTCTACAATAGTTCAATAGTGCCTACAATACTATTGTAGTAAATATCAAAGGCAAATAGGATGAGTGACTCGGGTTGAGTCACATGTGAGTGTTGGGGGCATGTTGGGTGCAACCCAACTTCGCCAAGATTTTGGAAAAAGACTCTACATTTTGTGGAGTGGAGTGGGAAGTGGAGCGTGCAGTGGAGTACGTAGTAGAGCATGGGAGCACGAAGTGGACTACATAGTGGAGCACTTGGAATATAACACGCAGTGTAAGGGCGTAGGAGCGGTTCGAAGCCCCTCCTTTTTGTAAAAGCATGTTATGTTGTAAAGGATAATGTGCTTTTGGGCCATAGTTTCTTGTTTTATGTAGTCCATGGTATTGTAATGACGTAACCCTCTGATGTGATAGTATATATAGGGTGAAATAATAATAAGAGAATCATCATATTTATCTTTGGATCCAAATTAGTGTTTATGGTTGTATTATTGTGATTTGTAGTTTTGTGGCAAAGAAGAGGCTCTGCAGTTGAGTGCGCAGAGCTCAGATTATGCAGCTTAGTGCGGAGGACAAGAAATGCTTGCTGTACACAAATTCATTATATAAGCAACAGTTTTTGTTGACTTAGCCCCACATTGGGGTGAACCATGGTATTGGGTGTCTTCATGTGTATATTTGCTTATTATTTTTTTTAGAGTTGCAGTTATTACAATTGCATTTGATTTCAACACTATGATGGTTTATGGTTTTATGTGGTATTCATAAATGATTAATGTAATGTGGCAAAGTGATTAATGAATGTTAAGAATAAAATAACTTAATAATACAACATATCCACATCCTTCAAGGCTACAAAAACCTGGTTTTGCATCCTCCCATAGTCACTTCAGGTGAGACTATGATCTACTTGTAGGTCATTGCCAAAAGGGCCAGTGGTTGAGAGTTTTGTTGGTGTGCAGTATAGATCGAACCTAGGTCAACCCAAACAAAGCCAATAGTAAGATAATATGGAAATGAAAATACAAATGAAGTTACTTGAATTAGACTTTGATTGGGCCCCTACTAGCCATGATAGTCATTTCATCAAACATATCACGAATATGTAATCTATAGGTGTAAATAACATATCTGAGCATAGGGGTCTCATACTTAGCTGAGAATTGATGTGAAGAATTGATTCCTCAACACATTAAATTCCATTTCATCCATTAGGTCATAGCTACATTTTTCATTCATTTACAATTAAAAATGTGATGAGAGTCTTATATAGCTAATGTCTTAAAACATATACATAACCAATATAATAGCAAAAGGAATACCAATGAAATAATGACCATATAATCCACATATAAACCAGTATAACACTCATACAAATATAAGGAGAAATAATCTCTTATTAATGATGAAAAATCCAAACCTGGGATGGGACTTCCACGTTCCACCCAACCATAGAATGGATAAGCCAAATATCTCTTCAAATATTCACCCCCATTCCATGTTCCAAGCATGAATGTGGGATCTCATAGAGCACATCAATCTAAAAGCATCTAGGGCTTCCAAAGGCAAACCACCTCATCCCATCAAACAGTGATTCCGTGTTCAGTCCCTATAACACTAGCGATTCCCCCATTACTATTGTCGTTTATCCCTTATTGTTATTGTTTTTCCCCTACTATCACCATATTATTATTATTGTGCCCCATAGAATCCCACTATTTTTATTTGTGTGACTTTATATTATTATTGTTAGGTCGGCTTTGGTTATATTGTGACCCCTTAGACTCCTATATATAGAAAGGAGGTTTTGTCGTTTGAATCATCTAAGATTTTTTCATTTGTGTAATGTAAAAGATGTTTCCCCCTCGAAGAGTCTTATTTATAAGGTGTTGATCTATATTTTCTATCTTTTTGTGAGCTAGTTTCATAACATTTGGTATGAGAGCTTTCGATTCTAGGGTTTCGATGCTCCAAATAGGTCATCGAGGAATTTTCGCTATAAATTTTTATCTACAAAGTTTCAGAAGCTAAAACAAAAACCCATTTGAGATGGAATTGTTCTGAACATCATACCCAAATTTTAGATCTTTTCTCGCTATATTTTCAGAGATATAGTATGAGAAATTTAGAGTTTTTGTAAACCCCCAAATTACATTCCAAACAGTTGACCTTGGGAAAATCGTCGTAATGTTTGCTCTGAGCATCAAGTTAAATTTTGGTAAGAAGTTACAGAAAGATAACAGACTATAGTTTTATGGGTATCATTTTCAAAACCTAAGGTTGAAACGGTGACCCACAAAACGTCATACAAGTTCGCTCTATTGAACCAGTCTATACCAAGGTCATTGTTGGATATTTGGCATAACTCTTCATTGGAGAATCCAAACTTGATCAGACTTTTGGGCTTAGAAAGATTACTTAGAGTGTTATCACAGGAGGAAATTTCATATGTTGGAGATCCAAAATTATAGAGATACATCAGATTCAATATGGAGCTCCTACAAAGTGAATAAAGGTGTGTAGTTTTTTTAATTTTTCATAAGCTTGGTTTGAAAAATTAGTTTGAAGGAATTCAAAGGGAACAGTGAAGCATTATTATCAATAATTGATGCCCCGAAGAAAGAAAATATAAACACCTAGTAAGCAACCTGAAAGATCTAGCATGACTCATGAAGAAGAGGAAGAAATGCAACATGATATATCAAAATTATAAGACCAAGTGCAACAAATTTCACTGGCACAAAAATTAACAGAAGCTAAGATGGATGGTTTAAAGAAAGGCATAGAATATAAAATGAATGACATTAAAGCTAATATGGATGGATTAGAAGCTAAGATGGATGGCATGGAAGCTAATATGGATGATTTAAAGAAAGGCATGGAAGATTTGAAGACAAATTTGACAAAGTTTCTACAAGAAATGCTTACTAATGGTGAAAGGATAATAATGGAAACTCATGGTGAGAACAAAATAAATGTTAATCATGATTTGATAGGCTGTAATGTTGGATTGAAGAACCACCATGTTCCAAATATTGATATGAGGAAGTTTGATGGCAACAATCCCGGAACATGGATACTACAGATGGAGAAATTTTTCGATCTCCATAATGTGCAAAATGCACAAAAGGTATGCATTCCAACTTTATATTTGTAACCAAATTAGTTTGTATGGTGTCGATGGCTTTTCTCTCGTAAAAAAATTATCACTTTGGTTATTTTTACGGATGAAATGATAGCACATTATGACGATACAAAAACCAACAGTTTTTTTAGCCAATTGATAAATTTCAAACAAAAGGGTTCAATGATGGAGCACATTTAGGACTTTCAAAAATTGAATATAATGGTAAAATATATTCCAGACAAGCATAGGATTGTTGTGTTCATAGGGACTTTAAAAGATAAAATCCAACATGAGGTACGCCTTTGGGAACCAAATTCATTGGAGAAGGCATTCAGTTTGGCAATAAAAATGGAAAGAAAAATTATGGCAACCAGGAAGCCTACCACTCACAATCATAAAGATGGAAGTGTTTCTACCCCTAGCCATCCAGCACCTACAAGGTTTAAACCACAACAATTGGAAGAAAAAAGAGCAAAAGGGCTTTGTTACAGTTGTGATAGCAAATACACTAAAGGTCATAAGTGTGCCAAGAAGAAATTATTTTACGTATATTGTGAAGAGGAGGAAGAAAAGGAACAAGAAATGTCAAAAGAAGAGGATATACACTAGGAAAAAAACCCTAGAAAAAGAAGAAATGAATCCGACCATATCTTGTAATGCATTGGCTAGAATTATCACTACTCAAACTATCAAGATAGAAGGGCATGTCAAGAAGAAAAATGTAATAGTGTTGATTGATTCGGGAAGTACCCATAATTTTATTCATTGTAAGATAGCCAGGGAATTGAATTGCTTCCTATATCCAACAACATCGTGTCAAGTGATGGTTGCAAGTGGAGGAACCATAAATTGCTAAGGAAAGTGCCATAAGATCATGCTATCCATGGGAGAATATGTATTCAATATCCCATTGTTTTCCATTCCAATGGGTGGTGTTGATGTTATACTAGGAGTCCAATGGATACAATCCTTGCGTACAATAAATTTTAATTTTTATGAATTTCTCTTCAGAAGGAAAGGAAGTTGAATTAAGGGGTATCACAAGGAAACTTGGAAAGATAATCAGCTCTAACGGAATGACAAATCTTCTAAAGAAAGAACAACAAGGCATACTTACACAATTATGTTCACTAGAGGTTCCCAGATCGAAATCATCCATTGCTCCATATATCCAAAAAGTCTTAGACAATCATTCCAATGTATTTGAGACTCCCAAAGGCCTCCCTCCAAAAGAGTGAAATTGAACGTATGGTTGCAGAAATGCTAGAGGCTAGTATAATTCAACCTAGTCAAAGTTCTTTCTCTGCTCCATTAGTATTGGTTCACAAGAAGGATGGATCATGGCACATGTGTCCAGATTATAAGGAGCTCAACAAGATCACCATTAAAGATAAATTTCCCATTCTTGTCATTGATGAATTATTGGATGAATAGCGTAGATCAATTTACTTCACCAAGTTGGATCTTCATTTAAGATATCATCAAATAAATATGAAGACTGAAGACATTCCAAAAACAACATATAGAACTCATTAGGGTCATTATGAATTTTTAGTCATGCCTTTTGGCCTTGCTAATGCGCCTTCTACATTTCAAGGGTTGATGAATTCCATTTTCAAACCCTTCCTTAGAAATTTTGTGTTAGTATTTGTTGATGGTATACTAATCTACATCAAGTCTTGGAAGGATCATGTCCAACATGTTGACATGGTGCTCAAACTGTTGGAGGAGAAATAATTATATGCAAAAATCTCCAAATGTTTCTTTGGAGTAAAAGAGGTGGAATATCTGGGTCATGTTGTATCTCATGAAGGTGTTAAGGTAGACCCTAGTAAAATTTAAACCATTAAGGAATGGAAAATCCCCACATCCATAAAGCATTTACGAGGATTTCTCGGGTTGACAGGGTATTATCACAAGTTTGTTAAGAATTATGGGAGAATAGCAGCACCTCTAACAAAATTATTGAAGAAAGATGCATTTTCATGGACTCCAAAAGCAACAAAGGAGTTTGAGCATCTTAAAGAAGCAATGTGCCAAGCACCAGTCTTAGCTATACCAGACTTAACAAAATCTTTATTGTGGAATGTGATGCCTCAGGAAATGGAATCAATGTTGTTTTAATGCAAGAAGAAATACCCATTGCTTTCGAAATTCATCCAATCAAAGGAAAGTGTTTACACAAAGCTATTTATGAGAAGGAAATGTTGACAATACTACATGCACTTAAGAAATGGCGACCCTACCTAATGGGAAGACACTTCAAGGTAAAAACAAATCATGATAGTCTTAAATATTTTTTAGAACAAAGATTATCTTCAGAAGAGAAGCAAAAATGAGTCACAAAGATGTTGGGTTGTGACTATGAAATCATCTACAAAAAAGGGAAGCAAAATGTTGTGGCAGATGCACTCTCAATTAAGGATGAGGATGTGGAGGCATTTCTTTATGCCATTTATATTATCCAACCAAATTGGATAAACAAATCAAGGGATGAATGGAAGAATGAAAAGGAAGTGTGGGAACTCATTCGAAAGATACAACAAGATCCCAATACATCTGATACATTTAGCTCGAAAAATTATTCATTATGGTACAAGGATCAGTTATACCTATGTAAGAATTTCCAACTCAAACAAAAAATTCTTAGGGAATTGCACACCACTCCCTTAGGAGGGCACTCAGGAGCTCTAAAACCCTACCACAGGGTTAAGAAGGATTTTTTTTTTGTATGGCCTTAAATTAGATATTCAAAAGTTTGTGGTGGAATGTTTGCTTTTCCAACAAAATAAAGTTGAAATAATTAAGACCCCAGGACTATTAAAACCTTTATCCATTCCAAGCCAGCATTGGGAGGGAGTTTCAATGGATTTTATCACAGTTTGACTCAAGTCCGAAGGAAAGAGTGTTATCATGGTGGTAGTTGACAGAATTACCAAGTATGCACACTTTTGTGCATTATCTCATCCATTTAAAGTGAGTACAGTTTCCACTGCATTTATGGAAACCATTCAAAAGCTACATGGAAACCCAAAGATTATTGTAAGCAATAGAGATCCCATTTTCACTGGAAATTTTTGGACATAATTATTTTCTTGTCTTCATACTCAGTTAGCTCATAGCTCATCTTATCACCCTTAATCTCATGGGCAAATTGAGATAGTAAATAAATGTTTGGAAGGATATCTTCATTTCTTTGTATCTGATAAACAAACACAATGAGTAAAATGGTTGCCTCTGGCTGAATGGTAGTATAACACTTCCTTCCATACTGCAACAAAAATGACCCCATTTATGGCACTTTATGGATATCATCCACCATCCATCACATCATATTTAAGAGAAAATTCTAAGATTCAAGCAGTGGGAGATCACATCGAGCATCAACAACAAGTTCTCCAACTCTTAAAGGATAACCTCACCTTGGCACATAATAGAATGAAACAACAGGTAGATCAACATCGCAGTGAAAGCAGTTTTGATGTAGGTGATTGGGTATTCCTACGGCTACAACCATATAAAAAAATGTCCCTCAGGCAAGCTAAGAAGGATAATGAATTATCACCGAAGTATTATGGTCGTACAAGGTGTTGCAAAATATAGGTACTATGGCATACATATTGGAGCTTCCTGCAGCTTCTCGAGTGCACCCAGTTTTCCATGTTTCATGCTTAAAGAAGGTTATAGGTGAGAAGCTTCCAGTTCAGACAATATTGCCAGAACTTGATGAGGAAGGAAAAATCATATTGGAACCTGAAGCAGTCAAAGAAACAAGAACTCGACAGCCACGAAATTGATCAATTTCAGAGTATCTCATCAAGTGGAAGAACTTACCCGTTGAAGATTCCCCATGGGAGGATGATAATTTTATACAGAAGCATCCAAAACTACTCAAGCATTGAGGACAACACTTTTTTGAAGGAGAAGGGCATGTTAGGTCCCTATAATGTTAGTGATCCCTCCATTACTATTGTCATTGTATCCCTTATTGTTATTATTGTGCCCCTATTGTCCCATATTGTTATTATTGTGCCCCATAGAATCCCTCTATTGTTATTTTTGTGCCTTTATATTATTATTGTTAGGTCGGCTTGGTTATATTGTGACCCCATAGACTCCTATATATAGAAAGGAGGTTTTGTCATTTGAATCATCCAATAATTGTTCATTTATGTAATGTAAAGGAGGTTGCCTCCTTGAAGAGGCTTACTTCTAAGGTGTTGATCTATCTTTTCTATATTTTTGTGAGCTTGTTTTATAACAATGGTTATGTCACATCCCAATTGTAAAGAATGAATTTGATGGCTTCAATTTCTAAATTCACTAATGAAATCAAACTAACGTATATAGTATGTATGAAATCAAAATATACATTATGAAGTTCAGTGTGAATAGTTACTGTGTAGAAATGTGACAAATGATAAGGCACTTACTCTTTATCACACACCTTTTTCCATTCGTTTCGAGAAGCTCCCCTTCTCTTTTATCTGCATCCCTTTCATCATCCCAAATCACCGCACCTGGTGTGTTGTTGATCTGCTTGATGTACTCATTGGCATAATAGAAAGACTCATATGATATGTACCCCTCTACCATAGACCCCTCGGGGTTTTCCCTTTGTCGAACAAAACCTTTCAATTTCTTCATGTACATCTCTAAGAAGAACATCTAACAACAAGAAACTACCCCAACTAATTTAACCTCATCTACTAGGTGAATTAGAAGATGAACCTGCAAGTCCATGAAACTCGTCGACAGTTCCTTCTCAAACATCCAAATAATCTTAGCTCTCTCTTGACACCACTTTGGAATGCTTTGATGTGATCCAACATATAAATGAAAATAGTTTATATATGGCACGTTGTAGGTCTTGGGGAAGTCATGGTTCACACACCCACACATGAGAAAATGATATTGACACTACAAAGTAAACACATTAAAAAAAAATAAATCATATTTTATCCCATGGAATAAAAATAATAAAAAATAATAAAATCATGTTTGTGACATACGCACTCTTAGAAGGTTGAAATGGTCATGCAATTTTAACCCCGAAAAATCGTCTTCCATAGTGAAGTAATGTCATAGTGAAGACCCATATAAATAAGGCATTCTCACACCCATTATAACTTCCTTTGCCAAAGAAATGTCATCTTTCTTTAAAATCCATGGGACATCACCTTCTTTGAAAGACCAAGAGGGACCAATCTCTCCTCTACTTTCTTGTCTTGCCCATTGTTTCTTTTTAGTTTTTCAAGACACAAAATCTCTCCTAACAACCAATGTGTGATTTTATTTCGATGATATGTGCCACCATAGAGAAGATGAAACATTTTCGAGTATATGCATGGGATCTAGTAAGTGGGAAATATTAAGATGCTCCCAATATGGGAGCTCATAAAGGATAGATTTCATATTCATCCTAATGGGAAATTTCCCAATGTAGGTGTCGAAGAATTATTAATCATCGAACATAGGCTCCCCATTTGAATTGAACATTTATATCATCTCCTTCTCCTTCTATCTCTCATATACTCTAAGCCATTTAGTTGGTGTCATTATTGCAGGCCTTTGGGTTCTCTATGGTTTACCATTGAAAGTGGATGTTGCTCTTCTAAGAGGAATACCTTAGAGAAATCATACACTGGCTTTCATAGGTGGCTGGACCACTTAGCCTTTAGAGAAGGTCCACAACATTTACATCCATGATACCCTTGTCTTGCAAGACCCATGAAATAATTGTATACATTGCACGTTAGTGATAATGAAGATCAGAACAATTGTAGTGAATCAAATTAATATGCGAAATGATATGGTTACATATATAAACAAATAAATAAACATGTAGTTTACCAAAGCAAATTCCTAAGCCTGGATAATCATGTGTGGTGTAATAAAATATGGCATACAACTTCAAACTCCTCTTTGTTGTGATGGGTCTTGATACATCGTATACATGTATCCCTTCCCATAATTCCTTTAGTTCATATACCAATGGTTGTAAGTAGACATCCATATTCTTCACTTGTCTTCTACTAGGGACTATGAAAGCCAACATAAGATGTTCATTCTTCATGGAAAACCATGGGGGAATATTGTTATTGATCACTACTATAGGCCAAACAAAATAACTGGTGTTTTGGAGGGAATATGGGTTGATGCCATTCATGGCTATGTTGAGTCGTAGACTTCGTACTTCATCCTTGGATTTTTCGGGCCATGTATCCTTTATATGCTTCATGGCTATTGAACCTATTGGGATTTGCATAACTCCCTACTCAATTCTGTGTGAGGCATGACATCCCTACAACATAGCTATTTATTTGTAACAAAAAAGCCTTTGAATCCTCAGGATTGTAGGCATGTGCCTCAATATATTATGAGGAGGACCATGTGATTTACCCTTTTTATTTATTTATTTATGGTACTTGTCATGCCCACATTTTGGACATATCTCTTTATATGCATATTCTTCTCTATATAAAATACAATCATTTAGACATGCATGATATGATATGTACTCAACGCCCAACATTTTCAACATTTTTTTTCCTCTTCGCAACTACCGGACAATAAATTATCACTCGAAAGAACCTTATCTTTGAATAACTCGTAGTTGGTGGGCAATATAAATGTACAATGTCAATATTTAATGTTCATAAAATCGACCATTTTTAATGTTTACTGTGTGACAAGATTTCTCAAAATATAAGGGACTTGATCATGGTCAATTACCTCAATATTGTTGAGAAACATGCATTCGACATGCCAAACTTTTCTTTCAAGTTGTATAGTAACATTATTGTCCCCAACTGGGTAGACTTTGACTGGATGCTAGGTTTAAAGAGAGGGGTGGTGTAAACATATTTTAGGATTTCGAAAAAGGTATCCATGATATGAACATCACCCCTTAGCTCATCATTATGGAATGCATCCAACAAAATTTCCTCCATGGAAGTCAAATCCTATAAGTAAGTATCCATACCAACCTTTATTTGATTGCCTCCACTGCCAACTTGTGATGAAGAATTACTATTGCTGTAGTCTTTCCTAATTGGTGAATCTAAACGTAGCGGGAATTGAATAGGTGGTTGATTCAACCATTCATTTTATGTTTCCTCTCCAATTTCTCCTCTTAGTGCAACCTTCTCTTGATTTGGCATTGTAGTGGGTTGAACCGGAAGATGGTAGGTGGGTCTCTCATCATCACTAGAATCCTAATTTCAAAAAATATAGAACATTAGTACAACAATGATATTAGTAAGCACAATGCAATTGGTTTGTTGAAATTACATTATACCAAAACAATTATAATTTACCATTGTTGACCAAGGATTGTGGCTGGAAGATGGCATATTATAATTGGCAGGGAAAAGTGGTTGTCTATTTCCATCTACCAAATATTTGCGGTATGCTCCTCCTGATAAGAGATTTTGACATTTTTGAACTCGTGGAATATTTTATGTATCTGAATTCGATTCTGAATTAGGATCCTACAAATTTGGATTATTCAAATTGACATGGAAAAAAAAAATTCAATTAGATAACCAAAATATAAATAAAATCTGAACATACTGGAGATGGAAAGGGAGAACTCCGCGAAGGAATTTGAGAAATAAGGAACAAGTTACAATTTGAAGAATTGGTCATTTGATATTATGAGATTTCTCCCTGCATTTGAGAAAAATCAACAATAATTTTTTGTGTACATACCTAAAATTAATTTTGAGAATCATATAACCACGATCTAAATTTCAATATAGTTTTTAAACCATTTTTCAAGAATAAGACTACTTTAAGTGGAAAATGTATATTATGAGCTAATGTAACTCATGTGGATGAGTTCTAAAGGACAATTTGAGATGAATATGCCATTTTATGTGAAAAATAAAAAAAATGGATAACTTTTAAAGCATATTGGTGTGCTTGTAAAACTAATTGCATCGATGCATTTAAATAATAACAACACCAATGCATTAAAATAATAACTGTGCCAGTTTCTAAGATTTCAATTTTTTTAGCAAACCGATAAGTTATATTAATTGGTGTGTTAGCACCTAAATCCGCCTTAGGCTGAAGGAAGGCAAAATTCAGGGTAACCACAAACCACGCTCAGTCTGGTAGCTAGCCCTACCAGAACAGGAGAGGGCTCTCTCTGAGTCACGCTCAGTGAATAGATAAACGAAACGGGCTGAGATGACTTATAGTGAAATATTGATCTTAGGCTAGTAAGTGAATATGGATACAAGAAGCGATTTTTATGAATGACTGTGTTTCTGGGATGGTATGGGACCAACGGACATCAATGAGCAGAGGATGAAATACAAAGGCACAAATTACTTCGTGAGGCAAGACAGGTGGAAAGTATAGCAATTTAGTTTGAAACAGCATGGAATGGAGAGATTGCTTAGGAGGGTGAAAAGGGCATATGTACATGAATCTTTTTCAACAGAAAAAAGAACACTAAACATGAAATTTTCCCACAGGCAGAGCAATAAAATTGAATTCTACCTTATCTAACTTAGAAAATTTCATTGGAAATGAATATGAAATGAACTATGAAACATAACGAAATACATATGAAACATAAGAAACACATTTTCTACACTCACAACCACATGAATCTCATGAAACAGAGACGCTGCCTTTCATTAATCCTCTGTCAAAATATAAGAAACAAAGTTTCTTTCCCATAATCTCCCAGAACTTACAAGCCAACCAACCCTTTGCAAATAGTTTGCATACAATATATAGAATGTGCCATGAAGAGATAGAACACCCAAGGGTTGGGGAGTTACTCGAATCATTACAAAATGGAGGTGGAAAGCCAACCATTAGCTACAGGTGCAATGTTACAAAGATGACAAATGGCTTGGGTGACTGTTTGCCTTCCTTTGCCACTTGGATAGAAGCCAATCTGGAGTGAAAATACTTTAAATTCCACCTTAGGTGCTGAAAAAGTGAAGTGTAGATGAGCAGGCCCACTTTGGAGAAGTCGCAAATCAAAATTTCGCGAAACAGAGGTGAAATTGGCCTTTTTCCCTATATGTGCTGCGCCATTTTCTATATGCGCCACGCCACTTTGGAGCCCATTTTGAGGCACTTGCAGGAGTCCAAAATGTGCCCAAGTGTGCTTGTTGGAAATCCTGTCTTGTCTACTTTCCAACCCAAGTGGAATTTTTGAATTTGGTGCTCATTTGTCCCTCCAAATATTCATTCTCCCAAGACTGCTTCCTGTGTGTCAAAATAGGGGCAGAGAGGCCAATTTTTGGGTGTTTTTGACCACCTAGAGACTCAAATCATGCCCAAATTTATTGTCCAAGCACCAACAGTCGTAATTTTTCATGCTGAATCCAAAAATGCAAGCCATTTCCAATTTGGAGCTCCCAAATCTAAGCGTCGCGCCAGTGGCGCGACACACATGGAGAAAAAACCTGTGTTTTGACCAAAAGATTACCATGTGACCAAAATTGCCCCAAATTTCTTGAAATTTGGGCTGGAGGTTCTCTAAGAGGCACTATGCTGGGCCACAGAAGCTTCAACCAAGATTCGAAGCCGATCTTGCTCTTTTTCCTCTTTTGCCTCTTTTGTTGCTTTGCTCAATTTTGCCTTCAAGCTCCTTATTTGGGCCTTTGCACTCATGTTCCGTGCCCTGTAATGATAAACCATCCACCTCAGTATGGTTTTGTCTCTATCGGCCTTCTCCAGTAGTCTCTCAAGGTGGATGTTGATCTGCTCGAGCCAAGACTCACGGTCATTGTTGATCTCTTGCTCCAAGGTAGTGAGCTTGATCCTCCTTTGCTGGGCAGCTTTTCGATTCTCACGGATGCTTTGCAGCTCCATGATTGCATGCTGGTCCTCAAGCTACTTGTTCCTCTCCTCCAAATACCTGATGATCCATCTGGCCCTCTCCACATTGAGTGACAAGTCTTGGATCTCCGTGTTCTGCTCCTGAATGGTCATCCTAAGTCTAGCACTCATCTCATCTGCATCATCATCCTGAATGAGGATGAAATCGGCCTTCTGTTCACTTGATGGCCCCTCATCATGCATTGGCCTCTTGCCCTTGTCCTGTACCTATGAAGTTGATGCCGGAAGCGAGGCCCCTTCCACCCTGGGTGGAGATAACACTCGCTTTGTTGCTGCAAACAAGTGCCTACTGCCTCTCCGATATGTCACGAGTATTGGCATAGTCGTGGTCTCATGGTGCTCATACTGATGAGAAGGACCACCTATATCATGCTCTACCTATGATAGTACCTGCGAAGTGCTGAAGAGATCATGGGAGATGAAGTCCTCCCAAGCAATGCCCTGCAATCCCAACTGATGATCCACCAAAATCCGGATAAGAGCAAAGTGATAAACACTGTTAAGCTGCTGCTGAGGAGTCTTATGCCGCATGAAGGTAGTCATCTTCTCTATGTTCCTGCAAATGAAAAATGGGAGGTTCATCATCCGCACCCTGGTAAAGTGCATGAGAAACCTGATGTGATAGGCATATAGACGAGAGAACCTCCCCTCACAGCTGAAGTATTTCATGATCATTTCAT
>APFE031294959.1:27186-167169 GCA_000404065.3 Pinus taeda
GGAAAAATGAGAAAGGGAGGATAGGGAAAAATGGTAGGTGAGGGAAAAATGGTGGGTGAAAATGGAACCTTGGCCTCTATACCACAATTATGCGACCCTAGCAACAATGACCTTTGGTGTTTTCTTGTGTTTGATTTTATGAGCTTTGTTGCATTCAAACATAGCCACAAACCACAATATCATTTATAAACTTTGATGAACAAGTCATGTCATAGAGCCTACCTGTCAATTTGATGGGCTTCACAAAAAATTTGAGGAAATTTGGCACGGTTTTGGCCCTTTGTGGGTGTGCACCGCACGCAAAACCCAGTGCGCCGCGCCCTGGGTGTGCATCATGCTCGTTGAAAAAATGCACTGAGGGGTGGCTCTGTGTGCGTCGCGCCCTCTATGTGCGCCGCGCCCCTGTGTATATGCGTCGCGCCCTGAAAACTGTCTCCAAATTTGCTCCAAACATGCACGATGCACACTCAAACACTTTGCAATGTCTCCCTATGAACTTGATTTGCACAATGGCTTTGATTTTGGTGAAAACTTGTATATAAAGACTTGGAAGTCATGGGTTAAATTTTTGCTTCTTCAAAAACCTATTTTTCTAATGTTATGTTTTGACACTTTTTCACTAACTTAAAGCAACACTGATTTTCACTTTCCCCTTGAAATTTTAGCTCAAATGATGAAATTTTTGGCACTCTTTGCAGGGATTGCATTACAGGACATTTGGCCACGGAAATCATGCCTGCACCTGAAGAAATCAACTGACGATTTTTTTGAAAATTTTATCACAAATGACACTGTTTGACTTTTCTTCAAAATAGAGTTTTGAAGAAGAGTCGAAGTCTATCCACATGACGATAAAACTCTCTTAATCATAACTGTGTAAGGGCCTCACTCTAGCCTGCATGGCTTTATTGAATATGTTTGAAGACCAAATTAATGAATCCCTAGACCTAACTATTGAAAAATGACCTTTGTCCTTTAAAGGACCAGACCTTGACTGTCATGGACTTTAGTGATCATTGACAAAAGACCCGAGCCAGTAGGAGCCAGACATGAGGGGAAATGACTAGCATGACCTTTTGCATCAGATTATGGTATGCCCCTAGCGGAATGCAGTTGGGTGAATGGAGCGGGACACCTAAAAATGAAATGCATAAAGAGTTTTGATCTCTGACAGAGGACTGACCAGACCGACTCTAACATGGTGCACATTATTATTGAACACACCATTGCTTTTTAATATTAAATGCATTGATGTTTAAAAAAAAATTGAAAGGGGGCGCAATTTTATTTTTTACAAATTGAAAAATGCGCTGTAATTTCATTTTTCGAAATCTAATTTCATAAATAATTATAAATAGTAATAAGCTATTCACTATTTCATTATTTTCCCCAAAACTTCAAGGGAGAGATTTGCAATAGAGACATACTAGAAATACTTTGGAGCATCATGACACTTTGGAACAACAAAACTATTTAGAAGATCATTAATTTGACTGGTATGGTGAGTCACTCAAACCCTGTATAGTAAAATTTTAAATTTTACTGTTGATTATATATATATATATATATATATTATATATATATATATATATATATATATATTATTTATTTATGTATTTATTTATAATTTTATTAGATTTAATTAAAATTTAGAAAAAAAATAAGACCCCACATAGTAAAAATTTTTACTAATAATTTTTTTCACAATCTTTGTTGCTATTTACATTTAATTAAAATTTAGAAAATAAAAATAAAAAATTTCAATACATACCTTAAAAATTTGTTTCTTCTTGCTTATGTGACTGTAAAATTTCACGATAGGGTTTAACTCCCTGTACCTCTTTACAATTAGGGTTTTTCATTTTATGCATTTTAGATTTAATGGGTTTGTGTTATTATATATAAGACATTTGACATGTAAAGTAGGGGGACCACTTATTCAATCAGATCCAAATCATGTCGGCCTTGTCTGTTTAAAAAAAAATGACTTTTGTTTATTGGTGCACCTTGTGTAATATAACGCACCGATGCATTAAAATAGTAATCACACCGGTTTCTGGGATTTCGAAAAAAGAAGAAGGAATTCCATCATATTGGTGCGTTAAAAAAATTAACGCACTAATAATTTATCTTAACGGTGCATGTTTCTATCAAGCGCACTGGTGCTTTTTAATATTAAACACACTGATGTTTCGAAAAACTTAAAAAAAGGGCGCGATATTATTTTTACATATTGAAAACTGAGCAGTAATTTTATTTTTTAAAATCTAATTTCGTAAAGTTTTATAAACAGTAAAAAACTATTCACTATTTCATTAATTTCCCAAAACTTCAAAGGAGACATTTGCAAGAGAGACAAATGAGAGCGCTATGGAGCAACAAAATACTTTGGAATAACAAAACTATTCAGAAGATCATAATTTGATTGGTATGGCGATTCTCTCAAACCCTATAGTAGAAATTTTAAATTTTATTGTTGATTTTACTAATATTTTTTTTTTTACAATTTCTATTAGATTTAATTAAAATTCGGAAAGAAAATAAAAACACCGCACAATAAAAATTTTACTATTGATTTTACTAATAAATTTTTTTACAATATTTGTTTGTATTTATATTAAATTAAAATTTAGAAAGCAAACAAAAAAATCCAATATTTACCTTAAACCCTTGCTTTTTGCTTATGTGACTACAAAATTTCACCTTAGGGTTTAACTCCCTCTACCACTGATCTAGGTGGATATTGGTGGCCACCCGCCTATTCCACTTGGACCTCCACCATTGTTTCTTTCAGTTTTTCAGTTTCCTTATTTATAACACAATTTACTATTTTTGGCAGTTTTTCGAGTCGTGAACTTCCGGAGCCGTTTTGAGGCCCTAAACAACGTTTTTTGGGAAAATTGGGAGCACCATGGAACCATGGTCTAATGTTTCTTATCCCAAAGTTGTAGTCCTCGGAGAGATCTTTCTAATGAGGTATTGTGAGAGTCAAACATATATTGTATGCCAAAGTTACGACCCCGAAAAGTTGATGTACCAATTTACCCAAAACGGGGCCCATAGTTGGCGCTTCATCTCCTAGGGTTAGATTTTTGAATGTTTAGGGTTTTCCATTATTTCTCAACAATAAATAGGCCTTCGAGCCTCATTGTAAGACAGTTCAGAGGCATGTAGCTACCACATCTCTTCTTAGAGATAAGCTACCATCGCCTAAGCTAGTTTATTTCCATTTCTGTTTGTAAGCGTATTTCAATATTTTACATCAATGAAATAAAGCATTATTTCTGTTGCGTCTCTGTATTTATGGTCATATTTATAATTTGTTTCATTCATGTTTAAATTTGGATCAGTGGTATTAGAGTGGTTTTCTCTTTCTTTGTTTTTCTTTGCATGTCCCCAATGAGGTAGGGGTATAAGGAGTTAGGGCTTGAACTGGTCAAACCTCTGCAAGACCAACCTCGCAAACCCTGATGGCCTCCCATGGCAGATGAAAAGAAAAATGAGGGAGTAGGAGATCCTATCAAAATATTTCTCGAAGAGGCCCTTGAGCGACAAAGGAACGCGATGATGGACAACTTTGCCCAGGTCCTTCAGCGACTACTCAGGGGAGACACATCTACTTCCAACAGCTACTCTAGAAGCGCCACGCACTTTAAGGTACAAGTTAACTTTGACATTCCCATATTTGAGGGTCAGATAAATGCAGACGTTGTAGATAAATGGTTAAATATACTACAAGGGTATTTTTCTATCCATGATTTTTCAGGTCGGGAAAAGATTACTTTCACTCTTCTCAAAGCCACCCCCCATGTCAAGGACTAGTGGGAAACCTACTGCGAACAGAAGGATGAAAGTATGACATCACTGTTTTCAGCCGCACCCACTTGGAATTCATTCCAGAATTCCATCAAGGAGCAGTACTAACCTGTCAAAAGCTATGAGGATAAATACATAAAGTGGACCATGCTGTGGCAGGGAAGGGACCAAGACATGCCGAAGTTTACCAATCTTTTTCATACCCTTCGCACAATGTTGGGTATGAAGGATTTTGAGCTACATTTGGTACTCAAATACTGTGGTTTCCTACACATGTACATCCAATACAAGATGGAGATCCTGGAAATCTCCTCTCTCGACACGGCATACCGATACGCTGTCAAGATCGAGCAGAAGTTTAAACAAAAGAAGCGAGACTTTGGATCTGCAAATCTGAAGCAAGGGAGAGGTGCCCCCAAACCGCTAAACAAAGGACAAAGCCAAGGTGGGGTGGCCCAGAACAACCCGCCAAAGCTGCAAGCAAAAAACAACACCATGAAGTCGAAGAAGGACATGGGAAAGTGGTGTGAGTTCCATAAGAGCTCCACTCACAACACAAGTGAGTGTTGGGCCAAGCAGTCATTGTTGGCCAATCTAAAGTCTTCAGAATTAGATGTATGTTCCGACTATGAGTCAGAACCTTATAAGGGGAATGAAAAATGGAAGTAGATTATCGATGTGGAGCCCAATGCCACCGTTGCCACCAAGAAGATCCAGAAGGAGGAACCCGAAGATCTAGAGGAGGAGGAGCGCCTCTTCCACTCCCAGATGTGGGTAAAGGGTTCCCCGCTACAGTTCATTGTCGACAGCGGGAGCCAAAAGAAATTCATTTTAGCAAAGTTCGTGAAGCGACTGAGCTTACCGACCACAACGCATCTACAACTGTACACCATCGGGTGGCTTCACCAAGGACGGGATCTTCGTGTGAGCTAGCAGTGTCGCCTTCCATACAACATCAAGCCCTTCACTAATGAGGTATTGTGTGACATTGCTCCCCTTGATGTTTGTGATGTATTATTAGACCAACCATACTTGTGGAAGTGACATGTTTTGTATGAGTCCAGGCCTCGTTCTATTATTGTTACATTGGGAAATAAGTTGTAAAGGATACCAGAGGTAGCACCGCCTACCACCATCTCTTTGGTTACTGTAAAACAATGCAGTAAGCTCATTTCCAAAACCAGGAAATTTGATTTCCTGATGATACGCCCTCAAGGAAAGAAGAAGACGGTGACCACAACCTCCAGATAGGGCCCCTCTGCACGGAAACAACAGATGAACAAGGTCATGGAGGAGTACGAGGATATATTCACCTCCCCCATAGGGGTGCCTCTGCAATACTAGGTCAAGCACTCCATCGATCTAACCCTAGGTGCACCACTGCCTAATGGATCAATCTATCGACACTCTGTTTAGGAAAACGATGAAATCAAGAAGCAGATTTAGGAATTGCTGCAGAAAAGGTCACATTTGACCGAGTTCATCGCCCTGTGGGAGCCTGATCATGTTGGTACAAAAGAAGGATGGAAATTGGAGACTCTATATTAACTATCGAGCACTAAACAAGATCACTGTCCGGAATAGGTACCTGATCCCATGAATTGATGACCTTCTGGATCAACTGAAGGGGGGAAAATATTTCAGCAAGATTGAATTGAAGTCAATATATCACTAGGTACCAATCGAGCCCTCCGATGTGTATAAGACTACATTCAAAGCCAAGGAGGGCCTTTTTGAATGGTTAGTTATGTCTTTCAGGTTAACGAATGCTCCTGCAACCTTCATGAGGCTGATGGATGACATCTTCTGGCCATTCACCAACTCATTTGTAATTGTATACTTGGATGACATCCTGATCTTCAGCTAGAGTTGAGAAGAGCACCTTCATCGCATTCGACAGGTCCTCCAAAAACTGCGGCAACACAAGCTATGTGCCAATTTGGAGAATGCACTTTTGGCATGACCCAAGTTCAGTATCTGGGATACATTATTGATGAGTGGGGCGTGCATGTGGATCCAGCCAAGATCCAAGTCATTTGGGATTAGCCAGCTCCAACCACTCTGACAGAGCTTCGTAGCTTTCTGGGTCTTGCAAATTTCTACTGCAGGTTCGTGTTGGGATTCTCTCATATCACTTGGCCTTTGAGTCAAGTCACCAAGGGAAGAGCGAAAGAAAAATTCTTTTTGTCTGAATCTCAACAGAAGGAATTTTCAGAGTTGAAACATCGCCTCTGCTCGGCACCAGTGCTTGCATTACCAGACTTGAAACAACCATTTGAGGTCGAGACAGATGCCTTTGACTATGCTATTGGGGCAGTCCTTACTCAACACGGGCATCCAGTGGCATATCATAGTGAGACACTTTCAAACACAGTCTGGAAGTATCCCACTTATGACAAAGAGATGTATTCCATTGTGCAGGCCTGCCAACAATGGAAGCATTACATTTTGGGGAAGGAAACGATCATCCACACAGACCACTAGCCCCTACAGTTCATACAGACGCAAGGGAAGTTGTAGAATGATCACCATCAGAAGTGGTCCACATACCTGCAAACGTTCCATTTGAATATCAA
The DNA here is from genome assembly GCA_000404065.3 of Pinus taeda. Taxonomy (NCBI): domain Eukaryota; kingdom Viridiplantae; phylum Streptophyta; class Pinopsida; order Pinales; family Pinaceae; genus Pinus; species Pinus taeda. The sequence continues at coordinate 33,579 of APFE031294959.1, forward strand.
GTATAAGAAGGGAAACACCAAGAATGTTGTAGATTGCCTCATTCGACCACCAATCATGGCAGTAACCACCATGCTCAACTCTTCCAGGCACGAGATTTCTGATTGGCCACTTCTTTACAAAAGCAATCCAAAATTCGGCCACACATACCAGACGCTCTTAGAGGGTCAGCATGTTCCATATTTTCACCTCCATGTGCCCTATTATGCCACCTAGGTCACCTTTGTGTTCCTTTAAGCGAGCGTGCCAAGATGATTTGGGAAGCGCACTATAGTTGGGCTTCTTGGCATTTTGGGGTCAAGAAAATGGTGGCAGTACTACAGAAGTATTTCTATTGGCCAAATCTTCGACAGGATGTCGGGAATTATATCAGATCCTGCACTACCCGCACCATTTCCAAACCAGCCATCAAGAAGAAAAGCCTCTATACTCCGCTGCCTATCCCTAGTCGACCTTGGGAATCGATCTCCATGGATTACATGTCAGGCCTTCCTTCTACTAAGCATGGCAACAACTGTGTTTTTGTGGTCGTCGACAGATTCTCAAATATGGCCATTATGGCGGCCTGCAAGAAGAATATCACAACATAAGCCACTACTAAACTCTTCTTTGAACGAGTGTGGGTACACTTTGGGATCCCCCAATCTATCATCTTAGATCGAGACATCAGGTTCCTTAGTGCATTTTTGTTTAGTCTCTAGTCGATGCTAGACACTAAGCCCACTAAGTCCACAACTTTCCATCCCCAAACTGAAGGCCAGACAGAGGTTGTTAACAGGATGATCGTACACATTTAGCGCATGTACAACTCAAAGCATCCACACACATGGGATGAGAACCTCGCCTATGTCCAGCACAACTATAATTAGGCTCTCCACAGCTCAACTGGCCACAACCCATTTCAGGTGGGCTTGGGATTCCAAGCACTATGTCCCATTGGTGTGGCCATGCCATTTGCAACTACTCAAGCAGATTCGGCTCATGTCCAGTCTGAAACCGATAAGGAAAATAACTTCATTGAGAACATCCAACATATCCGCCAACAGCTACATGACATTCTAGAGAAATTAAATGCCAAATACAAGCAACGACATGATCAACATCGGGTGCCACACAAGTTTCAGGTGGGCAATAAAGTCTGGTTGCATTTGCAAAAGGAACGCCTTACCAGAGCCTATTGGAAACTTGGACCACTCCGATATGGTCCGTACACCATTACCAAGGCTGTGGGAGACAATGCATTTGAGCTCAACATTCTCCCATTCCTTGGCCTGCACCCAGTGTTCAATGTGGACCGCCTTCGACCATACTTCTCACCATTGCTAGACACATTAGACATTGCAGAACAACTCACACCTATAGAGTTAAATCCAGATTGCATGGAACATGCCACAACTGATCAGATCATGGACACGCAGAGCAAGAACACCTAACAACAAAGGATCCAACTATATTGAGTTGTCAAAGTAGGCCAACTCCTTCACCAGGGCAAGTGGCTCACCAGGGACTAAGTTCAGTAGAAGTTTCCTCATCCCATGGAGGAACTCAATGCAATGGGGACCATTGCTTCCTAAGGGGGCAGGAATGATCCAGGGGGATATTGGTGGCCATTGACCTATTCCACTTGGACCTCCACCATTGTTTCTTTCAGTTTTTTTAGTTTCCTTATTTGTAGCACAATTTACTATTTTTGGCAGTTTTTCGGGTCGTGAACTTCTGGAGCTGTTTTGAGGCTCTAAACGACGTTTTTTGGGAAAACTAAGAGCAAAATTGATCCATTGCCCAATGTTTCTCATATTAAACTTGTATTCCTCGGATAGATCTTTCTAACAAGGTATTATGCACGCCAAACAGAGATCATATGCCAAAGTTACGACCCCGGGAAGTTGATGTACCAATTTACCCAAAACGGGGCCCATAGTTGGCGCTTCATCTCCTAGGTTTAGGTTTTTGGATGTTTAGGGTTTTCCATTGTTTCTCAACAATAAATATGCCTTTGAGCCTCATTGTAAGACAATTCAGAGGCATGTAGCCGCCACATCTCTTCTCAGAGATAAGCTACCATCGCCCGAGCTAGTTTATTTCCATTTCTGTTTGTAAGAATATTTCAGTATTTTACATCAATGAAATATAGTATTGTTTCTATTGCATCTCTGTATTTATGGTCATATCAGGAATTTGTTGCGTTCCTGTTTAAATCCGGATCAACCACTTCACAATTAGGGCTTTTTATTTTAAGCCTTTTAGATTTAATGTGTTTGTGTTAGTATATATGAAGTGTTTGACATGTAAAGTAGGGGGACTACTTATTGAATCAGAGCCAAACCCTGTTGGCTCTATCTGTATTTTTTAAAAATGGTTTATGTTTATCGGCGCGCCTCTGCCAAATAGCACCTATAAGTCCATTTTTTTTAAATTCTTCTTTTAGTGGTGTGTTTTATCTTTACATATCGCACCGCCACAATTTAAAGTTCAAAAAAAAATGTCGATGCTAAACAATTAAACGTGCGAGTGCGTTTATTAAAGTAAATGCACCAGGGTGTTTATGCACATAACCACATCGAATACCAAACATATTTTTGGCTAAAAATTATGTGATTTATTTATACAATATATTTAATGGATTATGTATTGAATAGTACGAGTTGTATATTGATAAAAAAATGTTTGAGAAGTTGTCAAGTAACAAAAATATTGATCAACATAATGATAACACATCCAAAAAAACAGAAAATGCGAGTTCTTTGTAAATTCTTTACAAAATTAATACGTTTAAACTATATGTAAGTTTAATTAATATGTATTGGTTAGTGTGTGTCATGAAAAAGGACAAAATGAGGAAGTTCAATAAGAATATTTATGATATAAGTGTAGAAGAGCGTAAAAACTTCATAGACAAATTGAAGAAGGATGAATTAGGTGAATGAAAAATACTATTCAATATGAGTTTTTTGTTTTGTTTTGAATTTTCATTAATAATATGCTTAAGAATATTAGATAACATGTTTCAAACAATATATTAATTCACATATGTTTAATGTTCTACAAGGACCAACAACGAAGAAAAACAATGTCATTCTAAGAAAACACAAATTATAGAACATATAAATGACAATGAATTGGTCTTTAGCTCATCTGGAGTGGTGTTGGAGGTTAATGAAAGGGGAAAAACTTTTACAAAACCATGAGGGATATATTGGATCAAACGTATAGACATACTTTCCATGTACAATACAAAAATCAATCCAATGACTCCAAGAACTAAGTTATATTTAAACTACAGGAAGCGTTTCAAGAGTAATGGTCAATGAAACCTATCAGAATTGCAATAGCAAAAACATACAACAACAAAAAAGAATAATTTAAAAAGTAAAATTCCTAATTAAAATGCTTTTCTAGAATTATACGTATATATTACTACAAAGCATTAATTTATTAATATCGATTTTGTTTATTTAGTTTTCACATATCAATATAAAAATAGTTTATTACTTTTTCAGGATGATTATGAAAATCCAAAAAGATCAACAAGCTTATATCTGAAACATGCCAATAGGAATGTCCAAAAAGTGTACAAGGATATGGTCAAAGAAATGGACATAATTGCATCACGGGAGGAGCTAGCTAAAAAGAACGTGCTTCAAATGTATGTAATCGTTGATTTTTTCTATTAGGCACATCTAAACAAATAATTGAGCATTAAATATTATTTTTCAAGTATTTTCTTACAGAAAGGAAAACAAAATGGGATTGATTCAACACATAAAACAGGAAGACAAGGAAGAGAAGGGTTCATATCAAAGTTTGTGAGTAATTGTTAATATTTCCTTATAACAACTTAAGATTTCTTTTTTGTATATTTTAAATTGTTTTTTAGTAACCATGCTTGAGTGTCTTCAAATAAGGTGATAACATACAAAGAAGATTCATCTAAAGAATTGATTGACATTGTGTTAAATATGGGTTGTGAGTATATGTTGGCATATCAAAAATCAATTGATATTTGTAAGTATCTATGTTGTTTTAGTTCTATGAGTTCATAATTAATAGAACAAAAAAATCATTTATATTAAATCTACGATTTATTATGGGGTATAAAACTTGCAGGAAACAAAATATGAAACAAGACATGAGATTTGGTTTTGAAAGAATGTGTACAATTCATGACTCACGTCTTGCTATGGTACATTGCTATTTGATTTACATTTATGTATATTGTTTATTTCAATTTTCATTATTCTCACCAATGTAGATGCACTCATTACACTTTATTTTTATGTTTGTAGATGGAACCTGATCAAGAAGAGGAAAACAATCGATGCAATCAACAAAAAATCCATCCAAATAACTCAAGTCATGGAAGTAGCTTGAACACTAACAATAATTCTAGCTAAGAATGATGACCTATTTGGATATCAATTCAAGCTATTGTATTTTTTGAAATATTTGTCTGTGAAAATTGGACATTTTGTTTAATGTAATGGACATAGTGTCCTAATTGAAAGACAAGGGTTTACCAATAACTATCCCATTTTGTCTAACAAAGAGCCTCCTATTTATATATAATAAAATACATTTTAATTTATTTTGTTGTGTTCTCCAATGTCACTGTGAAATGTTATACCACTGATTAAATATGTGGATGATCAAATATTATAATGAAGAGATGTGAAATTTGATGATATAACAAATTAATCCAAACATCATATACAAATGCACTAATCAAAATTTAATTTTATAAATATTGTTATAAGATATGTGTTGATTTTTCTATGAATGACATATTTAAAAAAATTACAATAATTGCATTGTCACAGGTTGATGTTTCTATAAAAGAGAAAACATATATTGGGACATCGTACATTAACACATGCTACTACAAAGATGAGTTTTTCAACAATGATATTTACAATAATAAAAGATGGTATCCCAGTGCATTTTGTAAAATAAATGCACATCGGGAAGATATACATTTCATGCATTGATGCGATTTGCCTTTAACGCACCAGTGCATCATACCTTTAATGCACCGTACGTTGGATTACATAAAAGCACCGATACTGCAATATTTTTTGCCTGCTTTGATGCCTTTTGTGAAAAGTATAACGCCAGGGAATTTTCAAGAACATAGGCAACATGGCATTATACTTTTCAAACACTGATGTTGTTTATACAACTCATCAGCACCGGTGCATTGTTACACATAACTACTCAGTGCTCCGAGAGAGAAGAAAGGAATTCTGGAATTTGGATTCAAATGTGGAAGGAAAGAAGTGACGGAATATTCGTCAATGGGATTGTGGCGTGTATAGTTAGTGGATACAGGTGGGTTTTATTTGTTACATTATCAAACTTAATAGTTAAAGAATATTTGACATGGATCTCTGATCCATCCAAAGCTCTATCTATCTATAACTGAAGGGCCAAATACAACCATCAGAGTCAGAATAAGTGAGCTGCACATATACTTCTAGATCCATTTGTTTTCTTTCACCCTCCATTGACTAAATGTATGAATAAAATGTTGTTGGAGAAGATAAAAGGACTGAGGATGCAAGATTTTTTGGCTTGCCCTAGTGCCATTCCTGAAAAGCACTGCTTAGGGCATTTTTTGAAGACATAAACACTGGGGTGGTATGCTTTTCAGGCACAAATGTTATTTGCATTCAATGCCCCAGTGCATATTATTAGAGATTGTACGAGCTAGTGCATTTTTATAAGCAAAATTACTGATCAAACGAGAACTATTACCTCAAAACAAGAACTCTAACCAAAAATCCCCAAAAAACATGAAAAATTAACCTAAAAACAAAAAGTGTTGAGGTTGATATTAAAAAAAAAATATATATATATATATATATATATATATATATATATATATATATATAAATAAATTGGGTAAAATTTCAATATTTTTTTAGAAATGGAAGTAAAATCGAATAAAAGGTTTTTTGGGTGTGTAAAAAACACCCTCAAACAAAAAGTATTGATGTTGGAATAATGTTTTTTTTGTTTGTTTGTAAATTTTCAATATTTTTTAATAATGATGTTAAAGATAAAATATCATGACTCCGAAAAACTTCAAAATTCCAACGATTTTCAAGCATGACATTAAAGATAAAATATCACATGTTTGAAAAGTTTTAAAATCCCAATGATTTTCAAGCATGTCATTAAAGATAAAATATTACGTCTTTGAAAAGCCTTAGAATTCCAACGATTTTTAAGCATGGCATTAAAGATAAAATATCATTCTATGAAAAGCCTTAAAATTCCAACAATTTTAACCCATGGTGTTAAAGAAAAAATACTTTATAACTACTTTCAAGCATATTGTTAAAGATAAATATCATGACTTAGAAAAACCCTAAAATTTTGACAATTTTTCAACAATGGAATTTAAAGAAAAAATCGTGATTACAAAAAACCTTAAGTTTTCAACATATTTCAACCATGGAATTATGAAAAAAATTATAACTAAAAAACATTAAAAATGAACCCCAATGAAAGAGTCATTATACCAAGATTAATTTATTTTTTAAATGCTAAAAGTGGCGATTTTAAAATTTTAGCCTAAGACAACTTGACACATTGCAACAAAAAATTAAAAATCAACCATCAAATTGACAGGCAGTGTAGGTGAACTCGACTCATTGTAATGAAAACTTAAAGACCAATCATGAAATTGACATTTTATGGGGTCAAACTTGATCAATTGTAGATAAATGTCTTTCGGATTAATCACATCAATAGGATTTGGTCGACGTTTCGAACCAACTAATGCGGTTTATCCTCAACTTTAAAGTCAACTATCAATTTGACACATATGGGATTGGGTTGCCAGTTGATGATTGACACAAAACCTGCAGAAAAAAATTAAATAAAACAAAATAATAAATAAATAAAAATGAAAAATACAAAAGAAAACAAAAATAAAAACATTGAAAAAATAAAAACAAAAACAAAACAAACACAAAAAGTAAAAAAGAATAATAACAAGTAAATAAAAATGTATATTAAAACATAAAAAAATTTAAAAAACATGACAAAAAAATATCAAATATAAAAGAATACATAAAAAGGCAAAAAAATCAAACAATAAAAAATAAATTAACTTAAAAATAAATAAATAAACAAACAAATTTCCAAAAAAACATAATTTAAGAACAAAATTAACCAAAAAACAGAAAATAAAAAAGAAATAAACAATATCGATTAATAATTTAATTAAAAAAGCACAATAGAAACAATTAAAAATAAACATTATTAGTTTTTAAAAGAAATGATGAAAAAATTGAAAAATATAAAATTATTAAAAGAAAATAAATAAATAAATAAATCAAAGCCCGGAGGCCTTGGGATGGGCACAATATTATTCGAGAATCGACTTGTGTGGACAAGTCGATTCCGGGAATCGACTTGTCTGAGCGGGCACAAGTTGATTCCGGGAAAAACTTGTGCCGCTCAGGGGCCCACAAGGTCTCAAGCTTAGGCAGGGGAGGGAGATGTGTGAACTCCTCGCTCATCTAGGCCAAGGGCCCGAGGGTTATGAATTTTTTTATTATTATAATTATTACGTTATAATTATTATTATTATTTTTATTTATTTATTTTTCGTTATCTTTATTTAATGTTTGTTTATTTGTTTTTTTTTTTAAGATTTAAATGTCTTAAATTTTTTTCGAAGGATATTTTTTTTTGAAATTGTATATTTTATCTTTTTAAACAATTTTTTGTTATTTTTACTTAAAATCTTATCGATATTTTATTGGGAAAAACTTAAAATGTCAACATTTTATAATATAAAATTCATAAACTTGTTGTTGTTGTTGTTGTTTTTTTTTCATTATTTATTTAACATTTCATTTTTAGCGAAAGGGTTCCGAAATACCTTTTTTTTTAAATATATCTATATGGAAATTGTGTTTTTTTGTCCGAGTGTTTAAAATTATTATTTTTTAGTGACAATTATTTTATGTGTATTGAAGTATTAATTAACGATATATAAATAGTCTGCCTAGGGTAGCTCAAGCGGCGATGGCCATGGAATGAAGTCTCACCGAAATAGAGATCTTGGGTTCGAATCTTGTGCTACCTCCCCCATTGCGGGGTGAATAATGGACATATAAAATCGAAAATGAGAGAAGTCCTGCCAAGCTTAACACAACAAAAATTAACGATATTAAACATATAAAAATTCTAACCTCAAATATTATATATTATTTTTTTAAACTTTGCAAAAAAAAAAAAATATATTATAAAAAAAATTTCAAAAAAAACAAAAAACTACATGTATGAAAAACCCTTAAAAAATAAATATCTTAGGATGAAAAACAAGAAGAGGAATAAGACAACTTGAAAAATGGTTAAATAATCAACATTTAAAAAGAATTGTGCATACTTAGGAGATAAGAATATTTAAAGTGTAAAAAATATGCCTTGAAAAAATGTTGTTGTTTTTCAAAATCCCCATAAAAATCACCAACATTTAAAAAAATTGTTCACACTTAATACATTAAAAAATATAAAGTGTCAAAAATAAACCCTTTAAAAAAATGGGTTGATGCTGCATCAATACTTTTCAAAATCAACATGAAAACCACTAACATTTTAAAAAGAATCTTCTTACTTGATACATAAATTAAGTGTCAAAAATATGCTAAAAAAAGTTGTATTTTGAATCAACACTTTTCAAAATCGGATGTTTTTTTTGCTACCCCAAAAAAATGGGTAATCATTAAAGTCTTTGTTTGATCGATAACTATATTTATTATTAAAGCACACATACTTTTATAAATTTAATGCATCGGTGCTCCATACGTTTGTTTCCAGTCCTAGTGCTTTTATTTAAATTTACAACACCGATGCTTTTATATTAGTAGTGCACTAGTGTTATTTTTCCAGTAAGTGCACCACTACGAAAACATCCACTAAAACCTTTGGCTGCCCATGTTTTTTTAGTTGTGATGAAGTTCCATTATCATCTTCGCTAAAACATCCGCTATCACAAAAAAATGTTGCAGTGAAGTTTTTTTTTGACAATTTTTGCCAATTTTTTAACACAAAACCTCCGTTATAACCTCCGCTAAAATTTACTTTCCTTGTAGTGACACCAATGGTGACTATGCCAATTTTATCAAATTTCACACTAGGAATTTATGTTTGGTAGTTGGATCCTCCCGCCAACAATCCTCCTAATCAACTTAAAACCTGCGGCTTTGACACCAGGTCAACTAGTTCCTACCGCACTTTTTGTTGGTTCAGTTCCATCATAACCTCAATCGGAGTTTGATCCTATTGCGAAAGCAACTAGAAAGGGGCCCAAAGCCAAGACGCATGGGGAAAGGTAAGGAAACCTAGGTAATGTCCTCTCAAACTTCAACACCTAAGCCTTCACCACCATGTGCTTCGTGCAATATTTATGGTCACAACACGAATAATTGCCCTACTCTCCCTTAGTTAAAAGGTTATGTTTCCTTAGATGAACTTCAACAAAAAATGTTCCTGAGGTGTAAGTCACCCTACCTAATTCATCCAATAATAACAAATTTTTATGCACAAACCACCCTTGTGCTTTATGTGAAATTTACGGTCCTTATTCCCATCACTTTCCTCATATCTCCCATTTTCATGGTACTCTTATCATTCTTCATTATATGGATGTCACTCATAGTGGAGTTTCAACTCCTCTACTTATGACTCATGGCAACTCTCCTTCATCAGGGCAGGAGACCAATTAGCCCACTATCATGATTGGCCCTCCTGTTGTAGAAAAGGTAGAGAATTTTGTACCCATCCTATATCTTTCTTCATTCATGGGATCAACATATTTAGACTCCTCAGGTGCATCTTAGTGTGAATTTTTAGAAACACCTTCTGAAGTTGCTTTGGTCTCAACATTGGTGGAACTTGAATCGACCAATCTCCAGTCTCCAATAGTAGACACTACACATGTGAACCTTGTTTCCCATGGTGATGCTTCAGATGCATCATCATATACCTCAAGTGGTCCCTCACAATATTTCAATCCAAACTTTCACTCTAGTGAAGACATTATGAGTCTATTACCATACTAGACTATCCATGGGATGATATTTATCACCACTAGCTCTTATTTTCTCCTACAATAATCATGTCTAGTTGACCAATATGTTGTGGAATTGAAAGACTTCATTCATGGTCAAGTAGATTGGTTTAAGAACCCTATTATTGCCCCTGATACTTTCAAAGAAGGGAATATGGACATTTCACTTGCCATTAAGGTGAATACCTCTAATAGGTATGAAGTTGAGGAATATATCTCATTGGGGCACATGGCACTCTTGAAGAAGTTGTCACCTACATTGACTGATTCAAAGGGTTCTGAGATATTTTTTCCTGGTCTTATTTCAAGATGCATGGACTTGATTCAACCATTATTGAGTATTGCATTGACACTTGTCCCGATGCCATCCTAGTCTGCCAAAAATAATGGCTTATTCACTTTTCCAATTGTGATGCCATTAAGGTAGAAATCGATAAGCTCAAGGAAGTGAAGTTTATTTACCCTATTTCTTATACCTCTTGGGTTTCTAACCTAGTTCCCATTTTAAAAAAGAAAGGCACCATTCTTTCTTATACAATTTTTCGCAATCTGAACAAATCTTGTCCCAAAGAAAACTTCCCCACACCCTTTATCGACCAAATTATTGATGAGTATTTGGGACATGATATCCTTTCATTTATGGGTAGATTCTCAAGATACAAAAACCCTCTTTGTATATCAACACAATATTGCTTTCACTAGTCCGTGGGGAACCTTTACATATAAAGTGATTCATTTTGGGATGAAGAACACTCATGGAACTTTTCAATGTGTCATGTCATACTATTTCCATGACTTGGACCACATTATTTTTTCCTATCTTGACATTCTCACTGCTCGTTCAAAACACTAGTCACAACAACTAGAATAAATGTGCACCATCTTCCTTCGATGTTGTAAGTATAATATCGACCTTAACCCTTATAAGTGTGTCTTATACGTTCTTGTTGGGCGGATTTTGAGATTCACAATTTCCAGCGCCAAGGTCATTGTTGATCCTCTTAAAGTCTAAGCCATTCTCAAACTCCCCCCTCCTTGCAACCTATGCTACTTGTAGAGCCTTCAGGGGAAAGATAAGTTCTTGCATAGAATTTTTTTAGACTATGTCACCACCGCTCATGGGTTTCTTCGTCTCCTTCGATTTGAAATTCTATTTGTTTTGGATGATCATGCCCAACAATCATTTGATGCACTTAAAATTTCCCTCACCTCTACTCCCTTGATTAATCCACAAACTTTAAGAGGCACTTTATCTTGTACATTTGAACTTCCACCTACACAATTTCTAGGGTCTTAGTATAGGTAGATGGATACGGGAGCGAACATGTCATCTATTATGTCAGCAAGAACCTTAATGGACCCCCTTTGTATTATTTCCATGAGGAGAAGTTTGCCTTAGATGTCATGTTTTCTATTCAGAAACTACACCATTATATATTGGCGTGCACCACCAAGGTTGTTACTAATTCCAACCTCATGGCTTTCTTGTTAAGTCGATAGGTCATTAATGGGAAATATTCCAGCTAGATTTTCACCCTCTAGGAATTTGACTTGGAATTTATAATGCCTAAAAGTAAGAAGGGCTTGGACCTTACTGATTTTATTTCCAACTTTCCTACTATTGTGCAATACTCACCCTTGAATGATGACCTTCAAGATGAACACTTATTCGCCATATCACCTAATGTCCCGTCGTATCGTGACATTATCACTTATCTACGAACCTAGAAATTCATGAGGCATACCACTCATGATGATCGATAATATATTCATCATTAGTCTCCTTGCTATATCCTTATAGGTGACGATCTCTATCGTCAAGGTCTCGATACTATTTTGCGTCGTTGTCTCACTCATGCTGAAGTTGAGAAAGTGATCAAGGATTTCCATGGGAGTGCCTATGGTGACCACCTCTATGGAATGGACAATACTAAGAAAATCATGCATGTTGACTACTTTTTTTCCTTCTCTCTTTAGTGATTGCATTGAGGCAGTCAAACACTATCCTAATTGCCAAAATTTTTCCATCAAGGCATGATTTCCACCTGCTTCTTTACACGTTGTTATTGCAGTCATTCCTTTATGTAAATGGGAAATCGACTTGATGGAGTGTAAACCTACCTTTTCCAATGGCCATAAGTACATGATTATGGCTATCTACTACTTCACCAAATGGGATGAGGCCATGCCCACGTTTAATAACACTGCAGCTACCACAACATGTTTCTTCTTTAACCATGTTATTACTTGATTTGGGGTTTCGAAAGAATTGGCATATGACCATGGCTAACACTTTGAAGATGAAATTTTGTGTGAGATATCTTCATTATTATGTTTTGAGCACCAACATTCATCATCTTATTACCTGCAAGGGAATGGACAAGTAGGAGCGATTAGTAAGATCTTTAACACTATGCTTCAACAGATGATGAATAAACACAAGACCAATTGGAATTTAATTCTCTTTCCTTTGTTGTGGGCTTGTAAAAATTCTCTTAAGGTTCACTCCTTTTCATCTTGTATATGGAGAGGAGACAATATTACCAATCGAGTGTCAAATTCCCTTCCTTAACCTTGTCGTTAAACTCCTCCCATGTACTCATCCCTTAGAACAAGTACTTATTATGTTGGAGCATGCCCATGAAGTCTATTGAATTTCTCTACAAGCCATTGAAGCGGCCAAAAAGTGCACCAAAGCCCAGTATGACTGCAAGTTCCACCCTTGTACCTACCATGAAGGTGATTAGGCCCATGAAATTCTAGGATATGGTAAGTTCAAACCATTATGGAAAGGATTACATCATCTAAAAATGTTTAGGAAATGGGACATGTATCCTTTAGGGTACTAAGGGAGAAATTCTCCCTAACCCTTGCAATGCACTCTAACTTAAGGAATCTACCCATAGGAATTTCCCATTGAAAGCATATTTTTGTTTATTTTTGCATCGTATAGGTAGTTTTTCATTGTTCTCCATATTATTGGTTTTCTTCTTGCTCATTTTATATGGATCCATCATCCACACCATTTATCAAGTATGTCGACGATGCGAGTCTCTTTTCACAGAATCTAGATTTGACAACTTGGGCCATTTTTACCTTTTCCATTTATTAACCCACTCCAATGACATCTGCATCTGATTTGATACTAATAATCATGTCAAATATGATTTTGTGATAGGTTTGTTAGTCGATTCCCTTGCTTATTCCATCCTTCACCTGCATGTTTGTCTTGATTCCATGCTACTCATCATGCAATTGAATGGAATTTACCATGTGCATAGCCTTGTCCTATTTATAAAATATCTACGAGTTTATCTTTTGGTATGAATTTAAATCCATTTTATTCAATCATGTTCCTAGAGCCTAAAATAGTTATGTAGATACCATTACAAACAAAATTCTAGGTTGGCATTTATCACATGGATCCATAAGAACATAATCATACCATAAAAATAAATGGCGACCATAACCAACATGCATAATCATATTATGTATCAAAATTATTGATACCAGTGTTTAGAATCCATTATTTTAAATACATACGAAATTTCCATAGCATGCTATAATCCTACATAAAAAATTGGGGGCACCTATACCCCTTAGTCTACTCAGCACTTCTTGGAGGGTCTTGTCCTAGTGGGGCCACCCCCTAGCCTGTAAGTCTCTAATATCCTAACTAGCCATGCATGTGTGCTTTAGAATGGCATGCCACTTAGATGGAAGATTGGCACATACATTAGTGTACCAATCCTCCATCTCATGTCACCCATTCTCTATGACATCGCTCAGTTCTATGTCAATTCTTTGTTTGATATCATCCATGAAGTCATCAGTATCCCACCTCCCCTAAGACGAGGATGCTCTGCGATATGTGGCCCCATGTGCTACTAATTGTGTTCCTTGTCTTACCGGCCTCATTGGTACAATATCTGCATATCATAGGTTTGAATGTTATTACTACACACACATACATTCTAACGTATGATACTCTAAACAAATATCACATATCATGTACCATTTGGGTCCCACACTCGTCTAGGTGGTAGTGGTAGCTCTAGATTTCCTTGAAGGTTCATACCAAAGGAAGGGTAGTCCTATATATACAATGGGAGTTGGTCTGAATGAGTTAAAAAATTTGGTCGAAACACTCTTCTGAATCCTCCTCCTTGTCATGACAAATATACCCAACACTGCATCCTAGGCTCTAATGGCCCCCCATATCAGATTCAGATATGGGGTTGAAGAGTGGGGATCTTCTTAAAGAAGAAAGAGCATAACATTGTCCTAAAGGAATAGTTCCCTACAATTTCTTTCTGATATGAATTCAAATAATGCTTTAGCATCATAGGTAACATTTGGGCCCACCCACAGTAGGTCCTTGCGAGCACACCCTCCAACAAGGCCATCTGCCCCCCAAAAACTTTGTGCAGAGCATGGATACCTAATAGTGAATCATAGTTGCCACTATAGCCCATGCCCCTAATCTCTCTATATCTTGTAGCTTGCTATCCAAGTCCTTAACTCAAGCACCCGATATATAATGTTATTCTCTAAACTCGTCCACATGACTCCCCCGAGGCAACACCTAATGTATCTCTCTTACCACCCCCATGGGTGGAAATCCTATCAGAAAATATATTTCTTGTATGGTGATAGAGATCTAGTAGTCTTGTATCACAAAGGCCTTACTATTCAGGTGATATTAGCTCACTATGTGTGTCAACAATGGCTCACCAACCCTCATTAATGGGTTCTCAAAGAACTTGAGTAACCCGTAGCGAGCAAGAGCCCCTCCCACAACTTGGTTTTCTTGAACTCGAGATCAAAGATCTTTGAAGTCCTGTTCTTTCCATAATAGCTTAAACTCTATCATATCTACACAAAACCATCATTTTGTGATTATCAGAGTATCATATATTCATCATAACCATATCTAGATAGAAGGCTACCTCAAGGGATAATCTTACCCCCAACCCAAGGACCCTCTTTCTTAGGTCACGAACATAGGTTTTCCACCTAAATCTATGTTCCCAAATGCATTACATGGATTGGTACCTATGTTCCAATGTAGAAAAATGGAAAATAGATGCATTGGCACAAAAAAGTTGGGCATGGTTTCCCTAAGGCCAAAAAAAGACCTATTCTAAAAAACCAAACTGCCCTATATGATGAGTAGGGTATGGCCACCAACTTGAAAGTCGCAGATATGAATTCTGATAGGTGGTTTTTTTGCTACACACTCACTAAGTTTTAAGGCCTCCACCTCCTCTCTAAGTTCTCCAACAACCCAATGCACAAATGTACTTGAATTGGTGGGAAAATCCACTTTTAGAGGAAAATACATGAATTTTCCTTTGCCCATCATGAACTTATCCTAGCTATTTTTAGCAAACCATCAACACCATTGGAAATATCTTACAACTCTATAATGGGTCTATTTTAATTTTTATTAGTTTGAGACTCAATCCAAAATCCTTTTTTTCCACGAGGTCCCAAATTATCTTATGTTCAAATAATATTTCTTCACATTTGTCACTCGTACTCTGGCACCACCTTGTCTTTTCACCTGGTGACTCATGTATCAACTTTCGTCGTGGGTAACCACTATTTACTCATGTTTAGAGGGTCTCCTTTATGACCATTCTCTATGGCATTTTGCATATATGTAACATTACCCTGTTCATTGCATTTTCCTATCATTTAGTAGATATTGCCTTAGGAACCCCCACACTTCGACAGGTGGATTAGACCATCCATATCCTGCACTTGCCACATATCAAGTGTTATATCCTTCCTTACATTGGCAGTCCAACACCATTTCCCCTTTGCATTTTGGTGCCCATGCGACTCGATCTCCTTTACTTTTGGAGTCCGGTTTGTTTTCATAACTAGAGCCAACATCATTTGCGTTTCTCATTTCTCATTATTATGATCACAACCCATGACCCCCTAGAATCCCCCTTCTTATTACCTCTTTGTTTATGTTGAGAGGACCTTGTACCACTTGGTTTGGTCAGTGGAAACTTCATTGAGTCACCCTTGTGCAAAGCATTAGATATGAGTCATCATTATGTACCATGGAGACTATTTAAAACCGCTTTAATTCCTGCTACGATATGTCACCACATTTCTCGTACCCATCTTGTATTGTTGATATTTGACCTCCAGAAGGCTTCATTTGTCTTTAAAAATCTTTTTTCTCGAGTAATTGATCATCCCCTCTGGAACTTCTTTAGGCGTTGTTAGGTCAAACTTGCATGTTATCCTATGATAAGAGAAGTTGTGAGCCTAGCCATCAGACTAATTTCACCCTCCAACCTGGTGTCATTCTCTCTGTCAATCACATCATACTATATTCCTCATGTCTTGGTTTAGGATTCACCATTGACTCAACTCTGGCGGGCTCTCTTTTGTCCACTTCAACACATTTATCCAAGAGAGTGGCATAGATGACAATGTACCTTGGACCTAGTTTCTTCATTATGGGTGCCTCAAATCAAGCAAAGGGACTCATTATTTCCCTTTGAATTGGTTTTTTTCTCACACGCTAACCTCTAGCTCATTATTGCACGATTGATAATCATACACTTGATGGTCCAGTGCTTCAATAATTTGTACAAAAATTCCCCGTGCATGTGTGACATGTTTCCAGCCCTTAGGAGGGGGTTTCCCTTTTAGTAGTCCCCCACATGGTCGACCTTAAGTAGTTCATGATCCAACCTTAGATGCAGTTCAATAGATTGACTAGCCCAATTTCAGCCAATTGCAGAAGTCCACTACATGAGACCCCTTTTAGCATGCTCATTCAGATATTCAGATCCCTTTCCTATTCAACATTGCTTATCTGGTTGTGATCACCCCCCCCCCCCCCCCCCATTAGCTTGGTGGAATTTCATCCTATGTACTTAGATCAATATAATTTATTGTGTTAGACTTGGAATTTTTATTCCATGCACATTGTTAAGCGGAATTTACGATCACGGACAAAGGTGAATTCCATAGACCTATTGTACTAGTCTATAACAATAGAAGACAAAGAATATATAATTCTCCTTAGAGAAGTTAGAGAATGGAAAGAGGTCTACCTCAAATCTATAGCAAGCTTCTCATTCCTCCTCACTTGTAAGCTCCAATTGTAGCTCCAAGTGCTATAATTAAAACTTGCACACACGATTGAAACAAGCAAAGGATCTACGACAACAAAGTAGCACAATATAACATCTATATTCAATGAATCAATAAGGAATTGAAATACATGAGTGCAAACATAAGACAACACATATATGAAAACAAGATACTCTTTGTATTAATAGAAATAAGAGAGATTTTATAACCATAAATAGTATTTGATTTTATAGAAGTTTACCCAAGTTGACTTGTCCTTCCTTGCCACAAAGCACACGTCAATATTAACCCTAATGCATGAAGACGATGACTCCTTTAGGTTCAAGGCAGTAACATAAGGGAAGAATCAATCTCCAAAAGTCAACCTTGATGCTATGGATGGCAGCAAATTTATAGGATAAGGATGGTAGTTTAGAATTTACCATTATGGGTTGGAGATCCACATATGATGGGAGGATGAGCTCAAGGAATAAGAGGTGAAGTCTCGAAGGCAGGATCAGATAGGATTCGAGCTCTTATCCATGGTAAATAGTTAAAACAAACCTTGGAAGCTTATGGAAGAGGAAGCTTTGGAATATTTTTTAATATTCCTGAATTTCTAGAATCAATGTACCTATAGAAGGGAGCAACAAGTGTTGATCAATGCTTTTGAAAAAGGGAGAAACTAGCACTGAACGCAAGTGGCTAAAGGGACTAGGTGCACTGGGGCTAAAAAAATTGATTTTGAGCTATTAATCCCGGAAACTCAAACTTTCGGAAAGTTCATGCTTAGGACTTTGTGAGGGGATGATAACAACATGTTCACAGATGTTGATTGATCCAGTTTGTAGGCCTATTAATCAGATGTGACAAAATGGCCTATAACAGATTACCCCTTAAAGTACAAATTCTAAAACGAAAACTAAAGACTGAAGTGCTTTACCTTGTGAAGAGTCTGGATTAAGAAAAACTGGTTGAGGTCATCATTTGTTACAATACATTTTCATCATGATATCTTTACTAAGGACATTTTCATCATGATATCTTTACTAAGGGTGACATTACCATACTCAGCACATAAGCTAACATTACATGCACATTGATAAAAAGAAGTTTCGGCCATCGATGATAAAGAGTGGACCCATGCTTGGATGTTTGTCTGCATGATCATAAACATCATACTTTATAATCTTGTATTAATCTTGAAATCACATCCCGAATGGATGAAACTAGATCTAGGGTCTTCTATATTCAATAGTACGATTCTAACCATGTGAATAAATGAGTTGAGTTCGAACATGGTAGACACCATCTGATTACTAGTCAATGATGTAAGTCATTAACAGACATAAGAGAAACCACTGATGATGTTAATGGTTCTCAAGGTACCATAGAAAAATCTGTATGGTGTGAATGAATTAGTTGAAGTCGAACACCACATAAAATATTTCAGTCGAAGGCCCATGATGAAAACCTATCCTGGAGAGCGAGGAAACTTTCCATTGATGTATGCAAGCTCCAAGGTACTGAAGAGAGTTTCTAAGTCAACTTCTTGGATAATGAGCTGATGTCGACAGGAAGTGACCCATCCCAGGAGGGCCATGATGTATCCCCCATCAATGACACAAAATAAGTATCAAGATTTGAGACAAAATGATGTTGATGTGGATTTGGTTCATGAACAGCATACATGAATGAAGACTTAGGAGTATCATAACAGATATCAATTGAAGGAATTCTCTTGAACATATCAACGACACTTTATGGAGATGGTAGCATTGATCCAAAACCGAAGAAGAGGCTTTGATATGGTGTGATGAACAAAAGGACAAGCATATTTCCCAACTCAACAATTACAGAGATGAAGTGAGAGAGTGTCATGTTCAAGAGCGACTCACTATCATTACTAGGTTAAGTACCTAGTTTTCCCATATTCCCCAATCATTTCTGATCAGTACCTATTTAGTTTTTGACAAGCTTGAGGAGGATAACATATGCTTGATTTGTAGGTTCATTTGGGAGGTTTGAATTTGATTCACAACTGAGCTAGGTTGTACGGGAAAAGTAGGTTGCCAAGAATTGACAAGCATTCTTGGATATAGAGGACTCGGATGAGGTTGAGTGCTAGTTTACGTACTTGATTAGAATATGGGAACATTCTGACAACAAGTTTTTGCCTTGCTAGAAGAGGATGGGAATACAAAGGCAACTGCCCCCCAAGAGGAGGTTTCCCAATATGGGTGGATATGGTTTGCTCTACTGAAGGTTGAGAGGGAGGAGCAGGAGCAGGGTGTGTAACACTCATCAAAGAAGTTCTAGATGGGATTCCAAAAGAAGATGACATGGGAGAAGTCCATGGACAAGATGCTGCACTAGAAGAGGTACCAGATAATGATTTGTAACCAAGAGGGATGAACAAGATACCATATAAATGTGTCTCTAGTGATGTTGCAAAAATAGAAGAAGTTACAACATGGGTTGTCTCAGTCATAGTAGTAGATACAGGCTGAGAAACCATAACAGACTCAATGATGGTTAAATTTCCCAAAGAGGATTTTCGAGGGAAATTCAAGGGTGAGTTGAAAGGAGATGAACCAGACAAAGGAGCTTAGGATGGAGTATGAGGAGAAGGAAAAGGATGGGTCTGGTAAAGATGAGTCCCTCTCAAATGAATAGGAGAGGAGGGTCAAGGATTTTCTGGAGGAATCTCCTTAATGCTCACAAGGCCAGGTGGAATTGGTTCACCATTGGGTCCGAGATATATAGGTTGAGGCTGGGTCTAAGATAGAGAAAGAGAAGAGGAAGTGCTTGAAGTAACAAGTGTAGTTAACTTAGGTTCCTTAGGTTGTATAACCTTAGGTTGTAATGTTTATGATTCAAGATATTCAGGTTTTATAACCTCAGGTAATGAAATATTAGGTGCTTCTGTTTCGATTGTGTTAGACTCACTAGCTAATGGAGAAGTAGTCTCAAGTTCAGTATTCATAGGAAAAGAGGATTCTAGTCGTTCAATTTCAGATGAAGGACCAAAAGGACTAGCTCCTGAAGTACCAGATTTGGTAGTTTGCATCTTTTTGTTCTTTTGATGACGTCCAAGAGTTGCCTCAGGTGGAAGAGGAGGCAATCTTTGCATCCTACGCAAACGATAGGGTTGAGGGGGTTGTTCTTCCATGTTGGTTTAATAAATTTTAGAAATTAACAATAAAAAATAAATAAAAAAAGGGGAATCTAGGCAAAATGGTTTACCAAGCAACTATGAACTACAATATATAACCTTAGAGAACCAAGGATTTACCTATGGGTAGGTAATCTCCCTGAATGTTGTAGTTGGTTTATCAAGTGTACAAGGCATCCGACTCAGTTACCAAAGGCGATGATCACAACCTAGTGTGGACTTCCAAAATATACCCGAAGGTACGTGCAAGCATAGTCCGTGTTAGTGTTGTCTACTGTGTCCATTCAATGAGAGTGTTCCCATATACTTATCATGCATGGAGTGTCATCCGATATACCCTAAGGTACGTGGAGAATTATTCAATACACTTATGTACATGGAATGTGATATCACCCCTGGATTGTAACATAGAAATGAAATGTCAGGTCCTACATTTAAAGACGTTGAAACACATCTCTAGCCTATACCTCTATGTGTGTCGTTAAGTTTCAAATTCTCCTTAAGAATTATTCAATAAATTTTGAAGTCTATCTTGAATTAATTTTCCATTTTCAAGGCTCACCATGAATTTCACATGAATATCCTAAAGATGCAATTTAGCATGATAAAATGAAATCTTTTTTTTCAATGAAAATCTATGTATGGGGGGGAAGAAACATAGAGTAATGCAACATACATAATGTAACAAACAAAATTTGTTAAGTGAATTTCCCTAATGCGACTATTCCAATTTCCAATTTCACATACACAAAACCCTAGATGCAATGCAAAATGCAAAATGACGAGATTTTTCTTTTCAATCCTCTTAATTTTCAAATGAAATGAAAACTAAGATGCTTGCTAAATCATTGTTGATAGAAACCACACAGAATTATGACTCTAGTATCAATTTCTTCAAACAATCAATGATCAAACAAAAGTTCGCCAATGATCTAAATTACAAGAACAAAGAAAAATACAAACAAATTCTTATCAAAGGCTATCAAAACCAAAAGAAAACTAAGTGAAGGTTTTTCGGAGAAAAGGACACACTCAGTGATAGGGAAAACAAGTTAGACCAAAGAAAATCAAAGAGCAAGGAAAGAATAACAATTTTTTTCATCTTACAGGGATAAGTGCAGGTGCAAAACAGACACCAGTGCTCTGCAACATAGGTACAGAGAAGGGTAGGGTGCACTGAAGTGCTCTGTCTCTAGAGCAGGGGGTGCAATGAATTAGATATGGACAAAATACGACACAAAAAATAAAATCAAGCTCAGAGAAGGGTTTTTCTAGGGTTAATCAAGGTCTGAGTGAATTAATCAAGATCAGTTTAAGAGGAGAAAAGGTAATAAGGTCAAGGAAACCACTAAGGTAAAAAATTGATCCCTAGTATGGTCACCAATTTGTTATGTGAAATTTACGATTGCAGACAAAGGTGAATTCCCTAGACCTAGTGGATTGGTCTAGAATAACAAAAGATAAAGAATATAGAATTCTCCTTAGAGAAGTTAGAGAATGGAAAGAGGACTACCTCGAATCTATTGCAATATTCTTGTTCCTCCTTGCTTGTAAGCTCCAATTGTAGCTCCAAGTGCTATAATTAGAACTTGCACACACAACTAAAACAAGCAAAGGATCTACGACAAACAAATAGCATAATCTAACGTATATATTCAATGAATCAACAAGGAATTTAAATACATGAGTGAAAACATAAGACATCACATATAGGAAAACAAGATACTCTTTGTATTAATACATTAGATAATTATCAGTTGATTGGAATAAGCGATATTTTTATCGATGTTTCACATGGTATGAGAGCATATTTGAAGCACAGAGGTTTACTGGAGTAGATCAGCACAAGGGTTTGGAAGAGAAAGCAAAGCATTTCATACCAATATCAATTTATAGAATTACTTGGAGGAATTTTACCATTGTTAGTTTCTGCAAAAGGAAGGTTGAATTAACTAGTACAAATTGATAGTTTAGTAGTGCATGTTACCAGAGACACAATATCGTTTGCCAACTTCTAGATCAATTTTCTGGAGGTGGTGCGAGTAGGTTTCTCTTGTTGTTGGAGGTAAAGAAATTTGTATTAAATTTTTTAGAGTGATTTCCTAGAGGAAGTGAGAGTTTCTAGGAGGGCTAGTGCACAATTCCATTTGGGAGTTGGAGTTTTTGGGAGGGCCAAAGTGCAATTCCAGTGGGTAGTGCGAGTTCACAAAGGAAGTGTGATTTTACCAATAGCAATTGAGATCACTTGTAGAGGGAGATCATGAGTATTTCTAGGTACCTTTGTTAGCTCTTAGAATAGATATTATTTTTATTTTCTCTCAAGGGCTTCAACAATGGCTTGAATAATATTGAGGGATCAAGATAGGTTGGATGGTGCACCTAAATTTGGTATCTGAAAAATATGGTGCCTTCTCATTTTGGAACAACATGGACTAAAGGAGTTTGCTATAGCACATATTATTGTACCAATAGATCTTATCATGTTGCATGAGTACTAGAAAGATGATGCCAAGGCTAGACGTATGGGGTCATGGACCACATAGTTCCACATTTAGCAAAAGAATATACAACCAAGAAGATGTGGGATGCCAACAACAAACTTTTCCAGGATAAAAATATGAATCAAAAAATGATCCTAAGAGAGAAGCTCAAAATCACCAGACAAATAAGGGAGAAAAATTTGTCGGTTATCTAACCCGCATCAGGATAGTCAAAGATGAGGTAGCAACCATTGGAGAGAATGTCAATGAAGAAGAGCTTGTGAGAACAACCCTAAATGGGTTTCAGAAGTAGTGGGATGTTTTTGTGCAAGTGGTTAGTGTAAGATATTATTTTCATACTTGGGATGCTTGTGGAATGGCTTCACATAGGAGGAGCTTCAAATGAGCCTTGTGAAAGGCAACCGTGGTACTAGCAACAATTTTGAGCAAAAGAGATATGACATCAAGAATGTTTCTCTTGTGAGCAAGGGAAAAGTGAATAAGGTTTCCAATAAAGGGTCCAAATCCAAGGAGGAAAATAAGGACATGTCAAAGGTCAAGTGTTATAGCTATCACGAGTTTGGCCATTGTCATAGCAATTTCCCACACAAGAAGAAAGGTGAGAAGAATGGCTAGAAGCAAAAAAAGACAGTTGTAGATGAGCTTTCTATTCGGATGGAGGACGAGTTTGCTCTCATCTCTTTAGTAGCAGTACAAGAGAGATTTGGCATAATGAAATGGGACATGGGGTACTCAAGGTGATAGGTGTTCTATATACAAGCATGAAGCACAAGGGTGTCAAACATAGAACACCTTACTCGCTAAGAGGGAGTGTTGGTTGATGTAGCTCAGACAAGTGTTATAGCCTCAAGTGGTTTCAATGAGGCTAGGAACACAAGAGTAGAAAATATATCCAAGCCAAAGTTATTATTTTAATCATAATTGTCTTAATTAAAATAATTAATTAGTTTTAATTATTTTTTAACTTAGGGAAGTAGACTAATTAATTAGTCATAATTGAGATATCATTGATTTTCCTCTAGAAAATTCTAGTAAAGTATCTAAGTGATATTAGCCATCAATTAGATCATTTCAGATCTAGATCTTGGTCATTGATTTCTCAATGAGAGATTATAAAGGAAATCTATGGGAAGTCTTGGAGATCATTCATTGCAATGAAGAGGTTGCGGTGATAGCATGGGATTTGACACCAATGAGGGTTTCAATAGTAGTTGAAGCAGTAAATATTTATGTAGTTTTATTTCATCATTTTTCTTCCAGTTTTCGAGATTTGGAGGAGGAATTCTCCAGAGTAATTCTACTAACAAGAGAGGTCGTACAGGGGAGGGCATACGAGTTTTCATTTTAGCATATTGAGATTTTCATTTATGGAGTGAATTGTACGAAATCAATGCGATTGCAAGAAAGGCAGATTGCAGGAATTCACAGTGCAAATTGTAGGAAAGACCATCTCAAGTTCCATAGGGAGCCCATGAGCCTTCCACTGGTCAGATTGACTTGTGGAGGTGAATAAATATTTTTTCAAAGCTTTGTCAGGGTTTGGCAAGAATTGTTGTAACATTTATCAATTGCATAATTTGTTGAATAATAATAAAACCCTCAAATTTGAAGAACTTGTTTTCCCTTTGGGGTTTTTCCAGGGATGTTTTGTCCAAAAATATTATGCCAATTTTTGGGATTGGTTTTCTATCAAAGTTTCTCCCATTTATTTTTGTGAATATTGAAATTTTGTTTCCATTCAATATTTGTAGTAAAATAATTTTGTTCAGAGTTAAATACATTGGATAATTACTAGTTGGTTGCAATAAGCAATATTTTTATTGAATTTTCACAAGATATTCTATCCTCCATTTACACTTTTTGTCCTAATACCATCATGCTTGCTAGTCCTCATATTTTACGCTTGTTGTCTCGAAAATCATACTTGTTGTCCTTGCAATCACACTCACTGCCACTTTGCTTTGTTGTTACACTATCTCCACATCTTTGCTTCCACTTTACTTTGTTGTTACAAAGTCACATATACATTTGTTACCACTCTAATTTGTTGTTATACACTCTCATTATCACTTGATGTAATTCAGTGTTGTTGTCCCATAGTCACATATACATTTTCTACATCTTTTCCTTGTTGTTACATGTTATCACGTAATCACATGTACCTTTGTTGTCACTCTACTTTGTTGTTACTTGTCATGTAGCTTTGTTATCACATAGTCACATATATGTTTGTTGACACTTGCCCTTGTTGGTACTTGTTTTCATTCAACATTGCTATCACACAATCACATATACATTTGTTTCCACTCTACTTTGCTATTATACGGTCCCATTGTCACTTGTTTTCATTTAATCTTTTTTTCACACAATTACATATACATTTGATGCCACTTTGCCTTGTTGTTACATATTCCCATTGTCACTTGTTTCCACTCTCACACTCTCTTGTTGGCACACATGAAAACCTATAGTGACACACACTCTTGTTGTCCTATAGTCTTCAATATTCCTACTTGTTTCCTCCTCATACTCACTATCACAACACTCGCACTTGCTACCCCTCTTACATTTTCATAGTCACTTCTACAAGCCCCCATGTCAATTTACTTGACCGTCTATTTATATATTTTTTTTCTCAAATTTAGATTGATCCATGGTTTAGACCCATGGTATGGACATTGAGGAAAACAACAAGGTGAATATTATTTTCCCACTTTCACGAGTACAGGGAAAATCATAAGTTAACATTACTTAGTAGGAGAAAATAAAATTGCTACAACTTTGCACAGGTGTCGCAACTCTAACTGCAACTCCAAACTGATGCTACAACTCCAAAAAAGGCATTGTGACTTCACACACAAGTGCTACAACTCCCATTGCTGCAACTCCAACCCTAGTTGTTGTTGTTGCAAATTCAACACTACCATTCATGATGATGATTATGTTACAACTTGCCATAGGCATACAGAGCGTAGAAAACCTTTTTGCTGCACTTCACATAAATGTCACTATGTGAGATTGTTATGTAATTTGTGAAAATTTAATTAATGACTGAGTTGAGGGAGACGACACATATTCAAATTTCTTAGCAGGAGAGGTTTCTTTTGATGTGTTAAAATTGGGCCACACCCACCTCATTTACTTCCATCACCTATTATCCTGGAAAATTTAAGAGCCTACACCAACATGAAACAAAGTTTAGTATGGGTAGCCTGAATAGAGGACGATACCCATATTGTCCTTTTGTCATGGAACATAATGGAGAGAAACAAATTATGGGAAGGAAAGTCAACATATAAGAGAAGGATACATGAATAGGAGGAAAAATTATGTAGAAGGAGAGATTTTGTGCAAGGGGAATGAAAAAGTAAGGAACAGAGGATTGAAAGAGACATATTACCGCTCAAACTAGTAGGGGACCTAAAGGGAAAATTCTAGGCCAAGGGAAACAAATGGAGACTTAGCCCACTGTCACCTCAACTATGGCTCCCTTCTATTTATGGAATTTCATCGATGGGAGGAGACCTAATATATTATGGAGTCACCGATGAAGGATAAGTCAATGAAATGATGGGGAGTGACCCTAATAATCCCTTTCCTGGAAGAGTTAGAAAGATAAGGTTAGGGAAATGAAGGGAGGATTTAAGGCTTAGGTTTATGGGATATGACTTATGAAGGAACTTACCAATCCCTAAAATCCTTATTGTAATTGGTATCTCATATGGTTCTTGACGAATTCTCTTTTCAAAGGAAAGGGACCACACAGGACCAAGTGGACCTAGTCTAGGATAGGGAATGAGTATGGGAACCAATGATGTTCTTACCTTAGACAAGGTGGGGAAAGGATCAAAGAAACAATTTTCACTTGAAGGTGTTGATTTAACCCTTTGAGGTACTAGCCTTGGGGATGCTAAGGCAAGTTTTGATCCCGAAGATAGGGCTTGGATTTTCTCCCAAATCCACCATCGGAATGGCTTCAAAATTGGAGGAGATCTTGAGGAAAGACCAACATAGGAGACCCTAGGAGATCGAACTTTTTGGAGGGCTAGCTTGTCAGGAAATTGATGCCCTAGGTATCCCAACCTGGCTAGACCTAGGAAGAGGTGAAAGAAAGTGGTTTTATTAGGGTCAAATTATTTGATAGAGTTACCCCAAGGAGATTTCATTCATATTACATGGACCATGCATTGAGAGATGCTAAAATAGAGACAAAATTCCACAATTTTAAGCAGTAAATGCATGTGACAATTAGCCATAGAACAGTGAAAATACTAGTCAAATTTATATGACAAAGTAGAACAAGAATACCATTAAAATCATGTACTTACATGTAATATAATATATCCAACCATTCACAATGACAAGAGAGAAGCTCCAAGAGAAGATAGACCAATATCCACACATCAAAATTCATCCATAAAGCTCCAAATCATGCTCTAGAAAAAGTGTGAAAATATGAAGAGAGAGAAAAGATCCAATCCAAAGTGATGATGAGAAAATGAAATCATATCACTTGTATTTATACGCCCCAAAAATAAAATAATATTCTAATAGTTCAACTTTTGGTAACAAGCCCACCAAACTAACTCATACATGAAATAATAAGCCTCCCAAGAGGTCAAATAATAATATATGCACATGGTAGGGCCCTCTAAGAGGCTGAGTGAGGTCCATAGGTGCCACAATGAAGATTAGGACCCTCAAAAGTAGTGGACAAGGGGTTGGCCCCTTGTAATAACTTGTGGTGCTTCAAATGACATGTGGGGGCAAACAAGTTTCCTCATGGGTCTCCAAATAACTCAAAGATGCATTTAGATCGCCCACAAGAGCTAGGATGATGGTGTAGGTGATGCCACATCATCATGCAAGACCTGGATCATTTTCCAAGTGTATGATGAAAATCTAGGGCCAGTTGGGCACGATGGATCAGGTTCATCTTCCTCGTCCAATAAGTGAACCACGAGCAATATCTGAATGGCTATGGGGATCCATGGGGCGTTGTCTGCTACTGTGGAGGCCCATGGATCTCAACGCACACCCTACATGTGCCAATATATCCCTCTAGAGGATTAGAACCTCGTATAGGGAGACCAAACCCAAAATATAGACCATTTATAATTTTGCATAAGATCTAATGTGTCCCCTAACCTTCCAATACAACAAGTCATGAGAGAAATCGAGTAAATGAGCTTACTAATCATGGACCACATGTAGGGACTTCATAATGTCCTGCCACTCCATAATGGGCTTTAGGATGTGCCAATGTCTCTAAAACTCCAAATGTGGTTAACCAATAATCCTATTAGGTGGTCTCTACTTCGAAAGGGGATAATATAGTCAAGCTACATCCTTCAAAAGGTGGTGGCATGTGAAAAATAAGTGAATGAAATAGGGGATGAGAAGGGACAACCCTGGGTCACATGATGGGGTACAAGGGTAGCTAATATGAGGGAAGCCCACACTTGGGTTTATAATGTGTAGGAGGGAGCAATCGTGGTACATAAGGTGCCCCGACCTTGATTCTTCCACCCTTCTTTGTATGCCTTTTGCCATTTTATGATTTTCTTTGATTAATTGCTCAGGGTTTAAGGGGTAAGAGCATCATGTATAAGATATAACAATAAATACCCCCTTTTTAAGGTGGGGAAGTTCATTGCCCATTAGGGGTTGGGACAATCATGGGTTCCTATGATGAAGGAGGCTCATAGAACCTGTAGGAACCAGGGTGATGGCCATGAAGATGGGGTAGAGCTCACGTATGGGATTTTTCCCACATGCTAAATATGTTTGTACTGGCCATATTTTGCATTTTGTGGTATATTTTCCTGTTGAACGTGGCCATATATGCTTTTATTTTTTTTAATTTGTTGCTTCTATTATTGCGAAGTTGTGGAAATTTTGTTTTTAGATACTGATGCTTCATGTATGATGAGTGAATGTTCCTAGGGATATTTCACAGTTTAAATGTATCTTGATAAGCCAACTAATTTTCAAAACGAAGTATAATGTCTTTGAAGTTGCTCTCCTTTTCCCTAGTGCTAAGTGAAGCTGCCTTTAAGGCCTCCTTGACCAAGAAAATCAAATCCAAATTCATAATCATTCTTATCTCTAATCTCCCCAAAGGATTAGGTACTAGTCTACCATAGGTGATCACCCTAAAACTTATTTTTCTTCATCTTCTCCTCTTCTTTCTAGGTGTAGCCCCATAGGTCACCTAGGGCATTGAATATATCATATTCTAGCCATCCAAATGCTTTGATTTTTGGTCGACAACTGCACTGGTGTTTCATCAAGAAACCTCTCCAAATTTCATGAGATTCTGACGTTGGGATCTTGAGATATCGCAAGACCTAGCTCGAAGACCAATTCTTGCCCTTGGTTTCCCTTAGGCTAAAAACCTCACTGGGATCCTTGCATTGCCTTTCATTGAAAACACATTCCTTGATCCCTTTCCCCTCCCTAATTAGGTCAATCATATCATTGGTTTCTAAATCCTATCCCCTTGACTGAACCTTTGTCCACTTAGTCCCATGCACTATCAAGGTTAATTCTTCAAAGATCACCTAGAAAAAATGTTTCCACAAGAATTCAAGAGCCTAGGGATCTCCTTTATAAGGCACGTACTCAAAACCTGACCCTAGAAATTTTCCCCAGGCCCTTCCTAGAGATCCTTCCATCTTGTCTTCCAAGACAAGCAAGCCACATATTTGAGACTCTCTTGTCAATAGGCTTCTCAGGTCACCCCTTGCCCTATCATTGGTCCATCCATTTCGTGATCCTTATAATAACGGGTCTCCTACCATCGGTGAAAATCTGTAAAGAGTAGGGAGTCTTAGCAAAGGTGACAATGGGCTATCGCTCCATTATTGCCCTTGACCTAGTAGTAACCCTTCAAGGATCGCCTTTTAGGACCCTTGCTAGTTTGAGCAGTAATAAGACACAAATGGAGGAAAGCGCAGAAGAAAAAGATGCTAGAGTAGTTGTAGGAGAGGAGCATCCCTGAGATAATGCTCTATGATTGGGAAGACACTCGTGATTATGTTGATGCTTGAATTGCATGCATGTGTCTGATTGGATAGTGGGAGGCTCAATGGAGGGTTGAATCACTTATTGCTTATTGAATGGGCCAATAAACCACTTGGATGCTTTTTGGAAGGTTGATAAACCACTAGGCAGGTGAGTTAAGCCACTGTGGTGCTTGCTGAAAAGAGTTGTCAAACTACTAAGTGTTTGTTGAGGAAGTCATTAAACCACTTAGTGCTTGCTATGTAAGTTGATAAACCACTTGGACAATGGGCTAACAACTCTTGTAGTGCTTGCCTTGAAAATTTAACTGATAAACCACCTACATAGTGTATTTAATCTCTTGTAACTAACCAGTACACCAGTTTAGCCTTGGGTGAATCCCTATGATTAATATTAGAGAGGAAGAGAGGCACTATGGTGCTTACTGCCAAAGAGAAATTGATAGACCACTTGGAAAATGGACTCCATCTCCTGAGTGTTTGACTGAATCTCGGTGTTAAATTCCCTTTAGCACATATCTCCTCAGACTCTGAATCTAGCTCAAGGGTGGTCATCTGCAAGAAATATTATAGTGTAGTTGGCCTATGGTTGGGTGGAGATTTGAAGTCCGCCCTTCAATTTCCAACCATTTCAAATCATTTAGATAAGTATAATGACCTATGCTTAAGTGAACTATAGATGATGAAATTTTCTGATACGTTATTGGAAACTATAAGATTAAGCACTATTGAGCATGGAAGGTTTTTGAATTCATTACATGTTCATGGTGAATTAGTTTCCTTATATGTCTTTATGGATATGTTGAACTTCTAGAATTATGTGATGGTTATCATCTTCATGGAAAACATGGTTGTTGATAAGGGAATCTTGAGGACTAAAATGGGCCTCAAATAATAAAATAAAAGTTATGAATTTTTAAAGAAAAAGGAAAATAATATCTATATATATATATATATATATATATTATAGTCTACTCAAATGTGAAGTTTAAACTCCCATTGGATGCATAATTAAATCCCACATCCAAAGAGTACCCATATGCATACTTCTGAGTAGGCCCACGTTGAAAAAAATTGAAAATATATGAAAAAATCATGATCACAATGGGAGTTTACACTTGACATTTGAGTAAACTTGTAAGGAGATAAGATGAAAATACAATTACGAAGGTAGTTTTCTTCTTGTCCCTCTGAAATATTTACCCCCGGGGATGACATCATCATCTTGAATCTTATTGGTTCTTATAAATTTAAATTTTCTAGTACATTTTTTGTTTTGAGGCCCAATTTTCACTTCAAAACTCCCTTAATGATATATCTCGTTATATGTGGTATTTCAGTGAACTTGTTATTACAAGTGTTTCTATCATCTGAAATTTTATAAATTTAATGGTTCCTTTCTAGGCTTAAGACTATTTACTATTTGACATGATGATAAGGTAACTTATGAGATATATGTTAAATGAGGATTCAACTTACATTGATGGTCACCTGGTTTACGAGTGATGCAATGATTCTTGGGTTTATATGCACTTGTATATTGTTGTGAGATCTTGACATTCTTTGAAAAGAGCTTGGTCTATAATGTCCTTGTGAATTAGCCTTTGGATCCATTTCTCTCTTTTGCTCGGAATCCAAGGTAACTTAAGTTTTTTTAGTGCCTTTGAACTCTTGTGGATATGGGCTAGTATCTTTATGTTGATTTTTCAAGCGAAATATGATCTTCTATTCTAATGATTACTTTCCAATGATTTCTTTAACCAAGTTCACTTATGTCATATACATCATTAAGAAATTATACATATAAAATCTCAATAGTAATACAATAATGATAGTAGGATCGTAAAGAGATAGCCAAGCACACAAAGACACAAATTTTCACCGGGGAAACCTAAGCTTAGGAGAAAACCCAACAGTATTTTCTAGGAGAAATTCTCCAATTCAACAAATTTACAATATAATATTAAAAATTC
Source organism: Pinus taeda (assembly GCA_000404065.3). Classification (NCBI taxonomy): domain Eukaryota; kingdom Viridiplantae; phylum Streptophyta; class Pinopsida; order Pinales; family Pinaceae; genus Pinus; species Pinus taeda. The sequence continues at coordinate 65,439 of APFE031294959.1, forward strand.
AAATTAGGTCAAACAGAACACAAAAATCCATTAAGGTCAAACTTGGTCAAGCAACCCATAAACAAGTCCAAATTTTAACCAAAATTCTATCAACTCTGCCTTGAATAATTTCGGTTAACTCTACCTAGATTTTGTTAAACTAATCAGTCAAAGTTTTGGTCAAACTTCCCAAAAAGTTTGGTCAAATGGACCTCACAACAACTTGGTAAAAGCCTTAGAAAACAAAGTCAAACTACTTCCTAGAAAAAAAGTCAAATTGTTGGTCAATGCAAGCCAAATGTTTGTCAAACTTTGGTCTTATTCTCTCCTTTGCATGTGTGAACAAAATATTAGATGGATTTATGTGATCCAAATTAGTTTCCAAATGAGTGAGGTCAAATGTTAATATATAGTGGTAAAATCAAGTGGGTTTTGACCAAGGGTCAAACCCATTCAGCTGGTGGGGTTGACCTATGTTTTGGAGCCTACATGAGCTACAATAATATTAATTTATTTCCTTTAGTTAGCCTAACTTGAATGTTGAACATATCTACAAAAAAATCAACACTCCCTCTTAGTTAGGGAGGTATTCAACTCAGACTTTCTTAGATATCCTCTTTGTTGAAATTTTTCTCTATCCAAAGAAAAGATTTAATGATCTAGATATGTTAATTTATCTATCCACTTCACGTTCTAATATAGAACCATGTGGTAAGCATCCTGCATCAACATCATGCAAATGATCTAGCCATCTACTAGTCAAATCCACTTTGCAAGGATCTAGCCATCTACTAGTCAGATCACGTTTGAAAATAGATCTAGTAAGCCACTAGCCAAAACCATTTGATGATATGGATAGAATCTTTTGATTGGGGTCAACGAGTCTAGTCCTAGTTCACTAGCTCAACAAGTCATCACTTGGAGCACGATTAATACCTTTGACCAAAAAAACAGTGAAACCCAGGGCCTATTACCATTCCTACATTCCAATTGACTGGTAAAACACTTGCCCATTCCTAAAGGAACTCATTCTACCCACTAGCCAAGTACATCTTAGCAATACGGGTAGAACCTTCTGATCGGGGCAGCACTCCAGGCCCTAATGCTCTGTGGGCCATTCTCCCTAGTCACATTACATGGAAACTTAGTTTATACATTTTACCTAGGGAGAATGTCTACCCTTTATGCTACAACATCAACACTCCCTCTCATTGAGGGAGACATTCTCAACCACTCCAATCTTATCCCTAAAGTAAACAAACTTCATCTTGAGACAAAGGCGTTGTGAGAATGTCAACAACTTGCTCGTCTATAGAAATCTATTGGAGCCTCATTACTCCCTTATGTACCATGTCTGAATACTTGATCTCAAGGTGCTTCAACCTATCATTAGTTATCTCGAACACCTGGTTGAAAAATCTTGTGAGTATCTTCTGAAACCACACTGCTTCAGAACTCTACAAACTAGATGTAATTATTCAACCTCTGTAGTGTGGAATGCGACATATGTTTGCTTCCTATCCATCTAGGATATCATAACATAACCTAAACTAAAGCAACATCTTGATGTGCCCTTCTTGTCTTCAACACTCCCTGCTTAATATAAATGTGTATATCCCTACAATTGTACTTCATAATTTGAGGCATACCTCAGTCCATATCCAATTATGCCATGCCAATACCTCAACGCATGTTATGCCCATTACCTTGGGTCAACCATAAATTGACCAGCTTCCTTCATTGGATCCATCACCACAACTACTTTTCGGTCACCTTGACTAGGTGCTCCCTCTGAAATAGATCCTGTTGCGGAAATCCTAGTTGCTCCCTCTATCACTATTGATTCCTAGTCATTGAATCATATCTACTATCACACATGGTCCACTCATCAAAGGCATACTGCTCTAAGGGACCTCTCGTATCTAGGCATATTGTCTGGTAATATTGTAGTCCATCATCTTAAGCATGTCAATAGTATACTTCCATTGAACAAGGAAGTAATGCATCAAATCTAGATACTTCATATCAAACTTAGGGGTTAACTCCCTCTAACATTGAAGTAGGGCTTGACTAGTCCCTCTATCATGGAAGAAAATCCCCTTGCCACTGCTACTCCCTTTGTCACGTGAGTGCTTCTAGTCCCATAAAAAATAAGTCATATAATAATAAGATCAACCAAGACTCATCATATATCCATCAATATGAGAATACCATGTCTGATATCTTCACAAAGCTTTCTTTAGTATGCAGACATGATACTCCTTCTCATGTATCTTAAAGAACTAAGGTTGTTCTATGTATACTTCTTGCTCAATCAATCCATTGAGGAAAGCGGTCTTTACATCCATATGATGTAATCTCCAATCCATGAAAAAGTCAATAAAAATAATAATTATAATAGAAGTGTACCTGGAAAATGGAAAAAATGTATCTTCATGGTCCTTTCCCTCTTTCTAGGAGAACCTATACAAATCTCGCTTTTTACTTCTCTATGTTTCCATCTACCCTATTCTTGATATTGTAGTTCCACTTGGAAGTCACTACTGACTAATCTTCAGGTCTCAACATAATTTCCTCCATCATGCCATCCTTTAAACTTATTGCCCTGCCTGCTACCTCTGAACTAGGATCTCTTCTAGTCATTTGGCATGATTCTATATGTTAGTACAATTTCTCCCACTTGAACACAAATCTCTCTAACTGATTTCATGCTCGATCCTAGGAAAATCCTCTTGCCACAAACTTTGCTTCATTCTTCTTTATGCTTCCATCTACTGCTAGAGCCTTGGAAACCTTCACGATGTACCTGCAAACATCATTAGGAGGTCATGGAAGAAATAATTGTAACCAAGTAAAAGACACAAAGACAATAGGCTGACTAATAATAATAATCAAGGAGGAAATATATGAAGTACTTATCTTTTGATCTGAGGATTGTAGGGAATTGTCAACTCCTTCTTGAGCCTTGCCTTCTTCAATCTCATCAAGCTAGAAATGCTCATCCTCATCCTCCTCATCAACTACTCATTCATGAATTGAATGAGCTAGGGTTTCTTCATCCTCGAGTTAGGCTTAGTTGTATTCTAGGATCTCACAAACCCTTAGGACTTTCATAACCTTCAAGTCTTCTAGGGTTTACAAACCCTAAAACCTAACCCAGTTCTTGAACCTTTGATTTGTCCAATTGCAACCACCAACTTGGAATTATGGAGATGATCGACACTGATCATAAAGTTCCTTAAACTTTCCTTTGACATTGAAGGAGTAAGTCATGTGCTCTAGCAGGTACTTTTTCCAAGTTCACAACATTGACAAAGCCTTGTCTTTCGCCTTTTATTGATGTGAAATATCAAAGGGTATCGACAGTTAAAAGTCATGAAAAACTCTAAATGGTGCTAATGGTCCAAAAGAAATCACAACCTTCAAAGGGTGAATGCCTCATACATCAACAAGTATCTCTGTTGTATTGTAGAAGCTCCCTCTGGTTCTGGATTTCTTGTTTTCCATTCTAAGGGAAATAGATCTAACAGACTTTACAAAATAACTCAAATTTTTATTCCAACCAATATCCCTAGTTTGTTGCCACACTGACCTCTCCATAGCTCTAGGACACCACCGCACTTCTTGGCCACTAATCTAAGGCTTCTCGGCATCTGTTGCTATCACACTAAGGCCTTTTAGCCTTCCTAAAGTTACCCTTGAAGCCTTTCGGTCCTCTGTATCAACAATGAGTCCTTTTGGCCCCTTGTCATAGGCTTCTAGGGCTTTAACCCTCAAACACAACTGGCTTCAAAACAAAAAAAAATGTCTTCCTTTCTAATCTGCAGTTCACTCTTCTTGGCTTGATGTTTTTTCACAAGGATGATTTCTATTTTGTGGTATAGTCTCTGAAATGAGAAGGACAAAATCACATGATCAAGGAAGAATATCCATGCAAGGTTCATAATATGTGTAAGGTATGTAGGATTCATTTTTCATGAAAATTCTCAAGGATCCAGATTCAAAACATGATCCCAAGTTGCCTTTGTTTCCATACTAGCTTCTTGAAGCCTCTTTAATGATTACTCTTTCACCTAGGCTCTAATACCATATTGTTTTTTCTAGAGAAATATGATCATCTATTTTGATAATTGTGCTAAGAGGCACTCTACAACCCAATACAGGGGAGATGTGTAGGCATTAGATGTTAGATGTTATACGTAAACATTTTTTAAATTGTAATTTTGTTTTTATTAATAAAATTACAAACAATTTTTAGATAAAATAAAATCATAATATACATATGACATTAAAATATATAACATAGAAATAGTAGCTATAAATTAAGATCTATTTTGCCATATAAATTAAAATGGAGTTGTCTATAGTGCGACTTTGTGCCAAAGTATGACGGAAAAATTTGAGGTGAAATCTTGATTTGTGTTATTTAAATTGGGTTTTTTTTTTATTGTATATGGATTAAGCACCCTGAAAAACCCCTATTCTGCAGAGGTTACCCATCAAGCTTGTGATTTCAATAAATTCCAGCTAGATTTTAGAGAAATTAGACTGGAAAAGCTTCCAAAAACTCTCACTAAAAACTCGAATTAAAATAATGATTCAATAACCATATTTAAATTTAATTAATAAGAACACAAAAATTTAATACTTAAAATATAACAAGATTTTTAACCATGAATATTATAAACTTCTAAATAGGCTTTGCTACAATACTATAGGTCAATGTCATAGGTTATCAATACCACATGCCCAAAAAGAATAACTCAGGATTTCGGATAATGAGAACCTGGATAGAGAGAGATCCCACCTCCTTGATGTCTTTGTGGAAAACGGATATAGTAGGCACCTAGTTCGGAAGGCTTTCCTTAAAGCCTCTAAAAATGCGTTGATTAAGAAAAATTCTAAGGAGCACCATCTAGGTGTCCATCTTCCCTATATCCAAGGGACCACAGACAAAATTGCGTGGATCCTTAAAAAGTTTGATATTCCCTCCACCTTCAGGCCCCTCAGAACCATCTGTAATTCCCTGCGGTCGGTGAAGGATCCTGTTAACCCCAAGGACATGAAGGGTGTTTATCTGATTCCTTGCTCCTGTGGGACACCCTATATAGGAGAAACAGGGCGCTCCATCCAGCAGAGAATTTGCGAGCATGCAGCTGACCTGAGGCATGGAAGAACAAAATCCTCAGCCCTAGCAGAGCATGTGGACAAGACTAACCATCATGTCTACATCGAGGAGGCCAAAGTCATTGCCAGGGTGGATCAGTTCCATCATCGCAATTTAAGGGAAGCTATTGAAATTGAGCGAAGACCCAACAATCTCAACAGATATGATGGGTGGAGGGTCAGTAGAAGTTGGATCCCCGCCCTGTCGTCTTAGGGTTTCTTCCTTCCCTCTCTGTTCATCCAGGGTGCTTTCTTCATGGTCGTTCAGTTTAATCTTTTCGAGTATACTAATATTATTAATGTATATTCGTTTTTAGCTATTAATCCTATTTTGATTTTACCATTTTTTTATGAAGGTCCTTTTCCTGGGTTGGTGTTATTTAGGTTATTCATATCGTCATTATTATTGGGGTATCTATATTATGATGTATTTTAATATGTATGTTATTGTCATTTTATTTTTATTTGTGATTACTTCCTTTGAGTTAGTTATTTTCAGCTCCTTAAACTAGCGGTAATAAGTATGGCTTATCTAGATTTTTCCATCGCAAATTGACATGTTTAAAATAATATATATATATATAATATAAAAATAAACTCAATAAATAAAATATATTATTTATTTTCAAATCTAATAGTATTAATAAGTGGTAAATTTAATCATTTTTATAAACAGAAAAAGATTCAATACATCAATAGTAAGTAGTATAGTTTTACAAAAATTAACATACCTTTAATAAATAATTCTGGTATATATTTAGTTTTTAATTGAATAAATAAATACTTATTGTTTTACCTTTGAAATCATTTATTTTATTATTATTTTTGGAACAAGAATATATAATTTATTTATGTATCCTAAATTACTTCTTCTAAAGAAATCACTTAATCAAATAATAAATTTATAATAACAATTAGTACTATTTTATTAACAACCTAATGTTATTTAATTAAATAAATTACTATTCATTATAACTAATTTTACTAATTTCTAGAAATAGATTATTATATTATTAATTTTAATATTATAAAAGTAATAATAATAATATAAATTCTTAAAATGAAATCATTCAAACTAATAATTAATTTATAATAACCATTAATATTAATTTATTAATAACGTAATGTTATTTAATTAAATAAATTACCATTGTACCTAATTTTTTACTAATTTCTAGAAATGGAATATTGTATTATCAATTTTAATATTATAAAAATAATAATAATATTAAATTTATTAATATAAGTTGGGCTGGGTCCTAGGGTCAAAAATAGTCGTTATATAGCCGTTGGAGTCTCTGCTCAGTGTATTTAACTTGCTAGGCCAAATCTGTTTCATCAACTTGTCCTGACGATGAACCACACTAGTTGGTTCGAAACGCGTCGACAAAGGTCTTTTTTATGTGATTTATGCCGAAGCTCTTCTTATAAGAATAACTCATTTCAAAATCAAAATATTTTATAAATATTTTATTTTAATCTCATTTTAAAACCTTTTTAAAATTAAAATTTAATACTTACAACAAACAAACAATATAACAAGATTCTTAACCATGGATATTCACCCCGTTTTACCATGGATACTATTAACTTGTAAATATGTTTTGTTACAATACCATGGGCTAGTACCATGGCTTATCAATACCACTTGTGTAAAAACGGTAACCCATTTAAAAATATATATTTTTATTTTATAGCATTTTTTAAATTAAATCTAAAAGAAAAAAGATATCGGCGTGATGTTGTAGTGGTGCAAATGTTTGTCGACATTTACATGTGGGCTCAATTAAAAAATAATAAAATATTAAAGTAATTTCATGGAGAGGGACTCTCCAACCTAGTATGTAGAGATGTTGTAGTGTCCTATAACATTTTTACTTGTTCAAATTACATATATATATATATATATATATATATATATATATATATATATATATATATAATATATATATATAAAATAAACCAACCTAGATCCATCTCGGATCTACCAAGCAGTGAGAGGGATCAAATCTATTGAGATGTAAACCCGTTTTAGAGTGAAAAGAGATTTGATCCCTCATAGCGCTTGGTAGATCCAAAGTTAAGATGGATGTAGGATGGTTACTTTCCAATGATTTCTTTAACCTAGTTCACTTATTTCATATACATCATTAAGCAAGTATACATAGAAAATATCAACAAAAAAATCTCAATTATAAATGGCAGCAAGATATCATAATCTGGTTTGTTGGGATCCCCCTTTTTTTACATATTTTTCTTAAATTCTTAGTTTCTTAGTTTATTCATCATGACTTTAAAGGTTGTTTCAGTTTCTAAGTTGATTGGCACTAACTATGTTCCATGGAAGTGAAAGTTGATAGATATTCTCAGTATTGAGAACCTATGGTGCATAGTTAATGGTACTAACAAGAAACCAACAAATGTCAAATATTTAGTTGTATGGTAAGAGAATTATATACAAGAAAGAGGACTCATTAGGCAAACTATCTCAAAGATTCTATAAGTACACATAGAAGCTAAACATAACTTGATTAAGATATGGGAAATTTTATCCTCTTTTTATGACAAGACTAATGATGTTGTTATATATTCCCCAAAGATGAAGGTTGTTGATCTTATTTGTAGTTGAGTCCTTACATTGCAGTCTATTGTTTCTTAGTTGCAAATAGAACAAGAACGATTGAAAATTTAGTATCAATATTTGAAGGAAGATCATAACTCTGTGTTGATACACTGACTGAAAATACTAAGGCTATTCAAACCTACTTGAATATAAACATAACCTTGACTTGGAAGTAAGTCATCTACAAAATGCTAAGATGAAGAGTAATGATGTTGAGCAGTAAGACTCATATTTTGATGATATTTCTTGTACTCCCATTGACTATCAAACCACTTACGCTAATGTTTCTATTTTATCGCATAGTTTATTTTCTACTCATGTTGTTTTTCCTAGGTTTGAAAAGAACACTACAAATATTAGGTCTTTTCTGTGGAGAAATATGAAATATTCTAGAGGTGGACTTAGGAAGAATGGAAAGGGCCTTACTAATCCTATTGTCTTTGATGCATGGAAATTTATATCAAATCTTGGATATAACACTACTTCTCCTACCTCACATCTTACATCCAGTCATGATGAATCTCGGTAAGCATTGTTTATTTCAAGAAGAGTTCAAACTAGGTTTTTGAAAGAGCTACCCTATGCTAACTAAATTGAGCAAATAAATGAGATGATTAAAAGTGTTTATTCAAAATTCCTTAAAAGTATTTCTAATGCACATTGTTAATCTACTCATGTTCATAAGCCATAAATTGATCATGAATCTATGCCATATCATCAACCTTGCGAGAATCAAAGGAAATTATTAAGGAATCAACTCTTAGAAACATGGTAACTATACTTTGAACTCTTTGTAGTGAAGGCGTGAAAGGTAGAACCATGGACCAATGCCGAATATAAGGGTAGACTATGGTTGGAGTGATGAATGGTCATGTAGTGTGTTTCATGATGTTTCCTCTTAGTAGAAATTGCCCATTCTTGAAAACAAATATTTCTTCACAGTGGTTTTAAATATTTCATTGGTAAAATAAGTGGTAAATTATGTCAACTTTCATCATCTCAATATTTCAATTATTATTTTAAATTGTGTATTCCCAACTTAACACAAACACTCTAAACAACCTAAATCTAATACAACAATTATTATTTCAAATCAAAGTACAAGTTATCCAATTCAACAATCCTATTGGCCTCTCTTTGCACCTTTTGGGGAAATTTCTAGTATATACGTTGTATGTTAATCTATTGTGGTATGGTGGGTGGCGGGTTGACCGTGCGACTATAACTTTTTAAAAATTTAATGTTTGCCATATATGTAATATACAACCACCCGAAATATCAAAACAAATTAAGTTCATTGTGGATCGACCCTCGACTTGGGGTATTATAACCTCAATGCTCAACCATTCGTCCATAGATTGATTTTTTGAATATTGTATAGTGCCAATTCCTTTTGAGTTGCAGTAAAGAGTGTTTTTTTTCTTATTGTGGCCATTTGGAGATATTTTATAGCGTGAGAAGAGCCTAAACAAGGGTTTTGAGGCCTTCTGAACGCATTAGTGACATTATTTTGATTAGTTAGGGCTTATATTTTGATATACAGGCATTTGGAGCATTTTAATAAAGAGGCCTCCCCACTGAAGACTAAGCCCAGAGACATAGGCTTGAAGATAATTGAACTCTGTTATCGACTTGCTGGTGTCATTTTCTCTTGTGTGGTTTGTTGTGAATTTTTATTTGGTGCAATTTCCTTTCAAGTTTCCTATGTCTTTTAAATTGACCTCTTTTTAATGGTGATTTTAAATAGATGCAAACACTTTAAAAAATTAATGAACTAGTATCAATTTCAGATCAATTGGTATCAGAGCGGTTATTGATAATTTGGTTTAAGTGTGCATGATCACCAGGGGCAAGTCGAGACATGGTGAAGGAGAACTTGTTGAAGGAGATCCAGAAGTTGGCTCGAGGAGAAGAGATGACTGAAGAAGGAAGAGGTGATCATCCTTTCAGATCTGATGAAGGATTTTTGGATGCTTTCATGACATTGCGGTCCATGGTTGAGGAGATGTACCATGAATTAAAAAAGTTGAAGGAAGAGGATAAACCTAAACATGAGGAATTTGAGGCCCCACATCTCGAAAATCCTAAAAATGAAGGGCCATCTGATTTAGGTAAAAATATAGAAACTGATGATGATAAAAAAGATCCTTTCTCTTCTCTTTTTGGTGGTAAAATTAAATCGTCTTCTCCAAAACCTTGTCTTAAATTGGATGTGAAATTCGAATTACCATGTATAATGGTGAAATAAATGTTGAGAAACTTTATAACTGGATTAGACAGATGGAGGTGTATCGTAGTGTGCAACAGATTTCTGACGATGTGGTCAAGATTCAATTGGATTCACTTCATCTAGAGGGCACAACACTCATATGGTGGCAGAGTAAGTTACAACATGGGACTCAGGAGATTGGTAATATTTTTCCATCATGGCATGATTTTGTTTCTACAAAGCAATTCTACCCATTGGGATATAAGGAGAAAGCCTTAATAGAATGGAAGAGTCTTAAAGTTAAGAAACGAAAATCAGTGCAGGAATATACAAATGAATTTCTCAAAAGTCATTAATGCTTTATATTCCCTTACATACACAAGAAACTCTAATGAAATATATAGGAGGATTGCCTAAATATATTTGTAATGTTGTATTCATGTTTAGTCCTACTAACCTGGATGAAGTGGCTGTTCAAGCAACTTACATTGAAGCGGGAAAATCTAGAGTTGGTGTATCATCAGAATCAAAATCTAGAAAAGAGGGCAAAGGAAAGGGAAAAGCCAAGAGGAGAAATTCCATTAAGATGTAAGAGGAGAACCTCTCTTGCAAGGATTGTAAGAAGGATGGGCATGATGAAGAACATTGATGTCAACTACACCCTGACAAATGACCAAAGTGGTCTAAAGGAAACAAGGGTAAGCAAAAATTTGCAGCAACAATAGGGCCAACAGATTTGGGTTCAGAATTAGGCGATGACGATCAAATTGCAGTAGGTTTGGCAGGTAAATATGATAATGGTATTGATTTTGATAATTCTTGTGATAAGAAGAGATGCAAGTTATTTCACATAAGGGTCATTATGAAGAAAACTAAGACCGACATTTTAATTGATAGTGGATCTCAAGTTAACTTAATTTCTGAGGAAATGGTTAAGCAGTGGGAGTTGAAAACTAAAATGCATCATAAACCATATACATTGAATTGGATGAGTAAAAGTAATAAGTTACAATTAACTAAGCATTATGTGTTACAATTTGCAATTACATCTCAATTTGTGGATAAGGTAACATGTGATGTAGTACCACTAGATGCATGTGGAATGGTCTTAGGTAGTCCATATTTATATGATCATAAAGAAATCTTCTACAGGGAAAAAAATCAATATCACTTGTTTAAACAAATATTTTGAAACAGTGGAACAAAACAATGACACTTAAGCATAAAAAAACTTAAACAAATCAGAAAAATGTGCTTAAGGAATCCAAAATTGTACAACAAGTATCGTTGCGTGATAAGTTGAGTTGTGTTCCAGTTATGAAGAGTCAACAAGGCATAGTTTCATTTATGTTAGTATGTTTATTGTTGTTATTCAAGTTGTTTATATTCAATAGTATGTGGTTGATAACAACAAACAGTCAAAAAGTGTACTTTTCAATTTTTATGTTGTACTGATGATTGTGTGGATGAGTAACATGTAAAGATTCAGAACAAGTTGGCCCAAAGACACTCGACAGTTGGAGAGACATTGTCTTCACCTTCAAACAATTTAGACAACCTTTTGGTGGTCCAAAAGGTCTCAATGGGGAGGAATGATCTGAAATCATCAAGGAGTGATCTGCAATATCCAAAAGATGCTCAAAGGTTTTGAAAATTATTGAAAATCAAAGTTGTCAGATGCTTTTCTAACAAACTCCATTACGTATATTTCATCGTTCTGAATCCAAAGCAACTTGAACGGGCGAAAAAGGATATCGTATGATGAAGTTAGAGCCAGTCAAAGTTCGAGTCCAAGCAAGGCAAAAAGTCGCGGGTAAACAGGTCAAAGTCAAAGTCGACGCTTAGGGTTCCGACAGTCAATGGTCAACTCATGGTTCTTACGGTCAGGTTTCCAATCTCATTGTTCTGGTTGACACGTGGTGCTTCCATAGCTTGACAAGTGTCATTTTGGGGTTGGTGGAATGTGGACCAATTGATTGGTACCACGCGGCCCAATCAGAGGGCGACACATGGACCAATCCAAGGAGGCCACATGGCCCTGAGGTGTCAAATAAAATTTACTGAGTGCTCTCAGTGGGGGTTGAACCTTGGAACTGTCAAACTTCACATGACTTACCGCTAGTCCATTGGTGTTGCTTATTATAGATAGTGGAGATCATAAATTTAAAGTATATTTGTCAACGAGATAGGGGCAGAGATATCGCAGTAGCCCACCATATCTAGTGACTCCACCATATCCACCGACATAATTATCTGCTCCGCCAATTTAATGAACCTTCGATAATGCTGTGGATAAGGCCGAGGGCCATGATATATTATATATTTTGTATGTTAATGTGTTATGGCATGGTGGGGTGGTGGGTTCATTGACCCCGCCACCATAACCTTTTAAAAATTTAATGCTTTCCATATATGTAACATACAACCACCCAAACCCCTGATTGGGGTGAGATCAGGAAAAGCAATCCACCTTGGGATTCAGATAATGGAAAAAGTGCCAAGAGATAAGGCCAGGAGGTAGCCATCAGTTATTCTAAGGATGTAGGAACGACAAGCAATTAATGCTCGAGCCATGTGGATGATGAAGGGAAAGGGATCACAAGGGAAGAGGCATTTCGCCGATGTGTTTTGATGGGAAGAGACTCCATCAGTGGAAATTTCTCTCTTGGGTTAGTATAGTTGGTTAGTTTTGTGGTGGTGATGTTTCTCCATAATGCTAGAGAGCTCGAGGAGGAGTTGTTGCTCGTGAGATCCGTATACGTTGTCTGGTAGCATGGAAAGTGTTATCAAGTATGTTTCTTGTCTTAATTCACCTTTGTGTCTGTGACATGTCTATCATAGTCAGGATAATGGAAGGGATGTGGCTGGTGCGAAATGGTCCGAAATGGTTTGCTTTGGAGGTCGTCTGTATGCAGTTTCTCTGCAAGAAGAATTCTATATTCTGTGTGTTGTTTATATCCCAGTCTCAGTCATGTTTGGCACTCTCCTCTCCCACATGAGAATGTTTATATTTGTCCAAGGGTGTTAGGGTAGGTTAGGATTCTGGAGGCCTAAAAAAGGTCGTAGGTTATTTGTGCGGTTAACTCTCCTCTAGGTTATGTCTGTCAATTTCCTGGTCTAGTTCTATGAGTTTTATGGCATGGTTTGTTTGGGGCCTCGGTCTATCGAGGTTCTCTTTAATGTAAACAATGTTGTGGGTTCTTATTGCAATAACAAGGTATGGTTTTCTAGTTTCTCTGTGCAACAGGTGTTTCATCAAGTATATAAATGGTGAAGCGGTCCACCTCAGACAAAATTGGTTTTGTTTCGGTGGCTCAATCTTGACTTCGTCTATCATGTGCTTCTCTATAATGTTAATGTAGCAAATATTTCTAATTCATGTGTCTATTGTGATTGTGTAAGCAAGTCTCAATTCAGGCTGGTGTCGGTGTACATTCACTGGCCCAGTCATGCTCAATTTGAAAACTTTCTTTTTGTGATGGATTAAGGTGCAATTTCGTTGGTTTCTAGAGGCTATGGTAACAGTTGTCGCCAAAGGAAAAACATAGACATAGCATCGCCATCTGTCTGACCCCTAAAGAGGAGCGGTCGGTGCACCAATGCTTAGATCATCAAAGAGGCGGTGCAGGCCTATAATGTTGGAACTCCAGTTGATGTTAAGAAACTAATTACAACATGGGAGACATAACTCAACCGTTAGGCAGCCATGGAAGTTCAGGTGCAAGAATGGAGGGATCTTGTCCCAAACCCAGGGAATACCCATGGGCGTACCACCTAGTACAAGCATAGTATTCACTTATATTGGATTACGAAGGGTCTCGTGGCCAAAGTCATTATGACCCATCAGATGAATGTAGGGGAACCTGATCCAAAGTTGCAAGAAATTCAAAAGGAATTACAAATGATCTAGTTCTATCTTCAATAACAAAACATGCACCTTGGCCCCATTGAGGAACAAATTTTGTGTCTCCCCCAGTCCTAACTATCGAGTTCGAGTGCAAAGGACCCAACCCCTGTGGACTCCTCAGATTAGTAGATGTTAGCGTGTTTAGCTTTGTTGGCTTTTTGTTGTTTTTTACTATTATATATGTCGGTTGCTATAGAATTTTGTAGATATCTAAATAGACACTGGTGGCTAGATATTTAGGCCTACAAAGCCTTGCTGGACAGGCTCAAAACTTTCATATTTTGGATGGCATACAATGTGTTTCGGTGGTCAACAGACCTGGTTTCCCATAGGGCAGGTTGAGGCCACCGAATGTCTTTTTATGGATGTAACTTGCATTTATATTGAATGAATGAAGGACCTACCCAACTTACAAAAAAAAATATACAACCGCATGAAATATCAAAACAAATTGTACTCATTGTGGATTGAACCCCCAACCTAAGGTATTATAACCTCAACACCCAACCATTGGCCCATAGATTGATTTGTTGAATATTTTACAGTGCCAATTCCTTTTGAGTTGTAGCAGAGACTATTTTTGGATTATTATGGCCATTTAGAGACCTTTTTTAGCACGGGAAGAGCCGAAACAAGGATTTTTAGGCCTTCTGAATGCATTGGTGGTATTATTTTAATGAGTTGGAGCTATATTTTGATGTATAAGCATTTTGAGCATTTTAATAAAGTGTCCTCCACACTGAAGATTGGGCCTGAAGATGTAGGCTTGAATATAACCAAACTCTGTTATCAACATGCTAGTGTCATTTTATCTTGTGTGTTTTATTGTGAATTTTTATTTGCTACAATTTCCTTTCAAGTTTCCTATGTCTTTTAAATTGGGATATTTTTAATAGTGATTTTAAATACATGCAAACACTTTTAAAAAATTAATGAACCAACATCAATTTTGATCAAGATTCCAAATCATCCTTAACATATTTGATGAAGGGACTTCCACATGTGTAATGTATATGTCATGTTAGAAAGAAATTGGGTATCCTAAAGTGATTCCTTGTCTAAATCGTTTAACTGTATTCGATGGACACTCTCATAAGCTTCATGGGATTTTGCTTTCCTTCCCGGTTGGAGTTGGGGGCAAGGTAGTCAGCATGCAAGTAGAAGTAGTCAATGCCAATTTGGATTATAACCTTTTATTTGGTCAAAACTGTACATATGTGATGAATGTTTATGTCTCATACTTATTCCACATATTATGTTTTCCTCATGATGGGAGAATAATTATTGTTGATAAATTGGCCTATCTCCCAATGACCCTAATGCATCTCCTAACTCTATTGTCTCATCGGTTAATAATTCTCAACAAACTATTGAAAATTTGGGCTTTGGGATGTATTCCTCATTGATGGGTACTTTTGATCTTGCACCTCTGGTACTACACATCAATGTCATTTCATCTACATCCATGGTGCTTCCTCAAGAAAGTTCTTCTATAACTAATTATTTTGAAGATCCTTGGACTTTGCCTCTTTATACTGCTACATTGGAAGAGGGGAAATTGGTTGGAATGGATTATCCTATGTCTGCAACTGAAATCACATATCAAGCTATTGTTAGTAATGCTCGAGACACAAATCCAATCTTTGCTTCACCAGAAGATTTAGAAAATGATGTGGTTCCTCTTTGTGAAACTGACTTGACTACAACCATGGATTGTCTCAATATTGTTTTACCATCTAAAAAGGCAATTTTTGAGGCAATAACAAGTGTAGAAAGGCCTTGGGATGACTTGCATCATCGATCCTACTTTCTCCCTGAATTACAAAAAGATGAGTTAACTTTGTCGTGTTCCTCCTCTATTGGAAGTGTTCGTAGGATTTTAAATGCTTTGGCTCCAACACATATTTTTGTCGAAGGTAACATGGATAATATCTCACAAAATATTCCGGTGAACATTTCCAAGAATCCCAATGTTATTGAGAATGCCTTCATAAAATCTTATTGTTCCCTAGAAGAGGTAAATATTTACATCGATCTCTTTAAAGAGTTTTGTGACGTATTAACTTGGTCTTATGAGGAAATTCTTGGGATTTATCCTAGCATTTTTCAACATGTAATCAAGACTTGTGAGAACGTGAAATTGGTATGCCAAAATATTTGACTGGTCAACCCCAGGAAAGTTGCAGCTATTGAGGCAGAAGTAGAGAAACTACTTAAAGCAGGCTTCATCTACCCTATTCCTTTTATAGAATGGGTTTCAAATCCCGTTCCAGTTGACAAGAAGAAAGGAACGAACAATGTATTATTGATTTTCGAGAACTTAATAAAGCTTGTCTGAAGATAATTTCCCCATTCCATTTATAGACCAATTTATTGATGTGTGCTGGAAATGAGATTTTCTCCTTCATGGATGGATTCTTTGGATATAATTAATTTTTTTCGGAAGTTTAATCTAAGACAACCTTTATTTGTCCCTAAGGTATGTTTTCATATAGGAAAATTCCTTTTGGCCTAAAAAATTTTGGATTTACTTTTCAACAAGCCGTGTCTTATGCTTTCCACGACATCAAACATATTATAGAAGCCTATTTGGATGATCTAGTTGCTCGCTCTTGAAAAAAAAAAGCAGAACATACAAAGCATATTCGCCTTGTTTATGAAATCTTTCGTCATTATAAAAATCTAGTTGAATCCTCATAAGTGCATATTCGTTGGGATATTGGGTCAGTTGTTGGGATTCATCGTTTCAAATGAAGAGATCAAGCTTGACCCCTTCAAGGTTGAGGCAATAATTCAGTTGCCTACTCCATCCAATGTACGTCAAATTCAAAGTCTCCAAGGTAAAGCCAATTTTTTATGGAGATTCATTGTAAATTACGTTGATATAACCAAATATTTTATGTGTTTACTAAGAAAATAAGTTCCACTCATTTGGGACGAATTTGCTCAACACCCTTTTTGATGCTTTGAAAAAAGCATTAACCACTTCTCCTTTTCTCAATCCACCTGATTATAATAGAGATTTCCTTTTGTATATTGCACCAGTAGAATCTACCATTGGTATGGTTCTAGTTTAGGAAGACGATGCCTTTAAAGAATGTGTTATCTCTTACCTAAGTCATGGATTGGTAGGTCTTCAACTTTGATATTCTTGTTGGATGTGGACCCTGATTCTCTTCCTAATTCAAAGGTCTTGTTTCAGACACATTTGGATCCCAATCCCCAATGTGGGCGTGTGGGGGGCTTACCCCTTATTGCTACCTGGGGGGTCTAGGGGGGAAGTTGCATGTTTGGAGGCCCCCCCTAGAGGGGGTTCAGAGGTAGCGCCCTCGAAGTTAAAAACAAATGAAATTTTTCCTTGTAAAATATTGTAATTTCGTAGTCATTCTGGGTCGTTCATTAGGCAGATGATCTCACGGTAGAACTTATGTTTAATTTAGGTTTTTTTTTCCATAGAAGGAAACCCCTCGATTTATATGAGGGAATTGTATTGCAAATGTGTATTATTATTCTGAGCGAGAAAGAGAGAGGATATTGTGTGAGATCAAAGAGGAAATTACAGTGAATGTGTTGTATGTTGTATCTCTTCATTTTGTTGGATAGTATAAAAGGAAGGATCGGTTGTTTCTGGGTGGACATAGCCAAAATTGGGTGAACCACGTATATTTGTGTCTCTCTTGTTTTATGTGTTTTTGTATTTGTGTTTCCACAATATTTTTTGTATTTCATTTCTTTGTTAATTCATTTCTAACAATTGGTATCAGAGTCAAAGGTTTATTTGGTTGATAAACTCGCAGGACAGAAGGATTCTTGGTTCGAGTGGGAGAAATGGTGGAAGATGGTAGGTTTAGGGTCGAGAAATTTAATGGCCAAAACTATCAACTATGGACGATACAAATAGAAGATGATTTGTAGCATAAATATATGTACCTACCATTAAGAGTAAATCAAAGAAGTCAACGAGTATGATAGACGTAGAATGGGAGATTATTTATAGAAAGGCACTAGGAACAATACGACTATGTCTGGAATTGTCAATGGCATTCAACATTTCAAAGGAAATGACAACAGAAGGTTCAATGACAGTATTCACTAAACTATACGAAAAACCCTCAGCCTAAAATAAGGTATTTCTTAAGAAGCATCTATTTAATATGAAGATGTCAGAAGGTTGATTTGTTGTTGATCATTTAAATGAATTTAACACTGTTACCAATCAGTTAAGTTCTGTAGAGGTAATTTTGATGATGAAGTTAGGCCTTTGTTATTTTTGTGCTCATTGCCAAACGGTTGGAATGGATTAGTTATGGATTTTAGTAACTCTGTCTCTTGATCTAGTACTTTAAAGTTTGATGATGTTGTTGGTGCCATCCTTAGTGAGGAAATGCGATGGAAAATCTCTGGTGAGACATCAGGTAATGCTTTGATTGCAAAGACTAGGGGAAGAAAAATGGAAAAATGAAGGAGCCCAAGAAATCACAGTAAGTCAAGAAAATGTAGATCCATATCCATATCCAAATCAAGGATAATGTGCTAGCAATGAGGGAAGAAATGACACCTGAAGAAAGAATGCAAATCTTGGAAGGGAAAAGAAGGAGATGGACAACAAGAGAACAATCATGAAGCGAATGTGACAGGTGATGTGTTGCAATATGCTTTGATTATTTCATTATATAATATTAAGGATGCCTGGATGGTAGATTCAGGGACCTCATTCCATGCCACACCTGATAGGAAACATTTTCATGACTATGTTCAAGGAGATTTTGGACACGTTCATCTGGGCAATGATAAACCCTATAAAATCATTGGAATAGGTAAGGTTTTTATAAAGAAACAAAATGGAAACCAATGGTTGTTAAAGGAGGTAAGGCATGTTCTATATCTAAAGAAAAATCTAATTTCAATAAAGCAATTAGGTGGTGAAGGTTGTGTAACAACATTCATAGACAAAACTTCGAAGCTTATTAAAGGAGCCCTGGTAGTAGCAAAAGGAGAAAAGGTTGGTACATTGTATTTATGCAATAGAATTTCTAATTTTATTAACACTTTAACCTCCACAAGAGCAGATACAACACTTTGGGATCATAGGCACATGAGTGTGAAGGGGATGCAGATTCTTCACTCAAGAAATTCATTGCCAAGTTTCAGGCATGTTGGTTTGGATTTCTATGAAAATTGTGTTCATGGAAAACATAAGAGAGTTAGATTTATTAGAGTTGGGAAGGAAAATAAGAGTGAAAAATTAGAGCTTGTTCATAAAGATGTATGGGGACCTGCTTAAGTATCATCTCTTGGTGGCTCTCGCTATTATGTTACTTTTATTGATGATGCAACTAGGAAAACCTATATTTATTATATTCAAAATAAATATGATGTATTTGATACTTTTAAGAAATGGAAACCTTTGGTTGAGAATGATATAAGATATAAGCTAAATTGTCTCAGATCATACAATGGAGGTGAATACTATAGCAAAGAGTTTGATAACTACTATTCAGAGCATGGAATTCGCAGAGAGAAAATAATTCCAGGAACACCACAGGAAAAATGGTGTGTCAGAAAGGATGAATAGGACAATCATGTAGCGTGCAAGGTGAATGAGATTACATGTAGGATTTCCCTTACAATTTTGGGTAGATGTTGTAGATATTGTTGTTTATATAATAAACAGCAGGACTTCAAGTTCCTTGTATGGTAGTATTCCAAAGGAGGCATAGACAGGTAAAAAGGTAAACTACTCATTTTTAAAGACTTTCAGTTGTGAAGCCTTTATCCACATCAATAAAGAAAATAGAACAAAGCTTGAGGCAAAATCAAAGAAATGTACCTTTATTGGATATGGTATAAATGATTTTGGTTATTGCTTATATGATTATGAAAATCACAAAATAATTAGGGTTATATATGTCATGTTCAATGAAAAGGTCTTGTATAAGGATCAGATGCATGGAAAGAAACAAGAAAAAGAAAACAAAGAATATGCAGTGCTTGATGAGATCATAGAAGAAGTAAAGATGCCTAAAAATCAAAATAATCAGCAGCCATAACAATGACAACAACCACAACAATAACAGGCACCCCAAACACTTGAAACTGGTGTTAGAATATCTATCAAGATAAGTAGACCCCTTGAATGATACTCTCCTTCATTATATTATGTATTTTTTATTGATTTTGGTGAACCGAAAAGATATGAAGAAACAATGCAGGTAGAAACTAGGAAGAAGTGGGAGAAATCCATGGAAGAAGAGATGGACTCCTTGATGCAGAATTAGACTTGGGACTTAGTCAAGTTTCCTGTTGGTAAAACAACATTGTAAAATAAATGGGTCTACAAGTTGAAGGAAGAAGACAAAGGTAAACATAGGTATAAGGCTAGACTTATGGTGAAGGGATTTGCACAAAAGAAAGGTATAGACTTTGATGAAATTTGTTCTCCTATTTTTAAAATGACTTCAATCGGAACTATTTTAAGTCTAGTGGAAGCAGAAGATTTTCATCTTGACCAGTTAGATGTAAAGACAACCTTTCTCCATGGGGATTTGGAGGAAGAAATATATATGCAATAGCAACAAGGGTATGAGGTCAAAGTGAAGGAGAAATTAGTGTGCAAATTGAAGAAAATCTTGTATGGCTTAAAACAGGTTCCAAGGTAGTGGTATCTAAAATTTGACAGGTTTATGTATGAACAAGGTTATACTAGATGCCACTCTAACCATTGTGTTTATTTTAAAAGGAAAAATGATGGCAACTATATTATATTTATATTGTATGTAGATGACATGCTTGTTGCAAGGTCTAACATGCAGGAAATAAATGTGCACAAAGGAAAATTGGCAAATTCATTTGCAATGAAGGATTTGGGTGTTGCAAAACAAATCCTTGGTTTGAGAATAACTAGAGACAATAAAATCCACAATTTAACACTATCTCCATGTGACTACATAGAAAAGGTGTTGGAAAGATTTAATATGCTGAATGCAAAACCAATCAGTACACCTTTGGCTAGCCATTTCAAACTAAGTAAGGAGATGTGTCCCAATACCAAAGAAGAGATGGATTATATGTGTAAAGTTCCATATGCATTAATTGTTGGAAGCTCAATGTATGCAATGGTTTGCACAAGACATGATATTTCACATGTAGTGGGAGTTGTAAGAAGGTATATGAACAATCCAAGAAAAGAGCATTGGATGCCAGTGAAGTGGATTCTCAGGTATTTGAGAGGTACCACAAATCAAGCATTATGTTTTGGAGGTTCAAACATTTCTCTACAGGGATATGTTGATGTAGATATGGCAAGTGACATAGATAACAAGAGGAGCACCACAAGGCATGTGTTTACTGTAGGTGGAACAACTGTTAGTTGGGTTTCAAAATTGCAAAACATTGTTGCACTTTCAATAATGGAAGCAGAGCATGTCACTGCTACAAAGGCTAGTAAATAAATAATTTGGTTACAAAGGTTTATGGATGAGTTGGGCAAGAAGTAGGAGATGAGAAGGTTATATAGTGACACCCAGAGTGTCATTCATCTTGTAAATAATCTGGCCTTTCATTCTAATACTAAACATATACAACTCAGGCATCACTCCATACTGTCGGTTTTGCATGATGGACAATTGAAGTTGGAAAACATACACACTAGCCAGAATCATACAGATATGTTAGCAAAGGTTGTAAGTAGGGACAAATTGAGTTGTTGCTCAGTTTCAATTGGCCTTCAAGAATGATTATGAAGATGAAAAACATCCAGGTCCAAAGTGGAAGCATTGTCCAGCAAGTGAATCAATGATGGAGTTGATATAATTAGTCTCCAAGTGGGATATTATTGGATGTGGAGCCTAATTATCTTCTTGTTTCAGAGGTTTTATTTCAGCCACGTTTGGATCCCAACCCCCGATGGGAGGGTGTGGGGGGGCTTACCCCCCCACTATTGCTTCTTAGGGGGTCCAAGGGGGAGTGGCTACATGTTTGGAGCCCCCCCCCCCCCCCCCCTTGCCAAGGGTTTGGGGGCAGCACCCCTGAAGCTAAAAATAGATGAAAATTTTCCTTGTAGAATATTGTAATATCGTAGTCAATATAGGTCTCTAATTAGGCAGATGATATGATGGTAGAAGTTATGTTTAATTTAGAGTTCTTTTTCCCTAGAAGGAAACCCCTCAGTTTATATGAGGGAATTTTATTGTGGATGTGTATTATTATTCTGAGCGAGAAAAAGAGATGATATTGTGTGAGAGAAAAGAGGAAATTATAGCAGATTTGTTGTAGGTTGTATCTCTTCATATTGTCGAATAATATAAAAGGAAGGACTAGTTGTTTCTTTGTGGACGTAGTCCAAATTGGGTGAACCACGTATATCTGTGTCTCTCTTGTTTTATGCATTTCAGTATTTGTGTTTCCGCAATATTTTGTGTATTTCATTGCTCCGTTAATTAATTTCTAACAATTCTCATGTTGAGAAATTAGCTTTGGAAGCAGTTCATGTTGTCCAACGACTTCGTCATTAT
The DNA here is from genome assembly GCA_000404065.3 of Pinus taeda. Classification (NCBI taxonomy): domain Eukaryota; kingdom Viridiplantae; phylum Streptophyta; class Pinopsida; order Pinales; family Pinaceae; genus Pinus; species Pinus taeda. Next base: position 87,836 of record APFE031294959.1, read on the forward strand.
ATTTTTTTAAGGAAAACCATTGTAGTTGCTAATTATAATCATTTTTAATTTTTTTTTAGTAGGTGAGTGATTGGGCAAAAATGCAATAAATGGATTGTGATTTTTCAAGAATTTTGTCTTGAGTTTATGTCAGCAAAATCAAAGAAACCCTTGGTTTTTGCATAATTGATTTCGAAATTGCCTTGTGATTGAGATTATAATTATGATGAGAAAATCCTTGATGGACACCTCTTTTTGATCTCCTCACAAGATCTTTGGAATGGAGACATCATAGTATATTTCTAGACTTTGAAGTTTCCTCAATCCTTTTCCAAAGATGATCGTCAAAATTACGTCATCTCACTAAGAATTATTTGAGTATCAACGATGCCTTATATCATCGTGGGGTTGACTCAATCCTAATATGTTGTTTAACCTTGGAAGAGGCTAAGTCGTTTTCAAATGATTGTCACAATTGGGCTTGCAGTGATCATCTATCTAAGCTGGAAACAACACATAAGATCTTGCATGTAGGGTATTTTTGGCCTTTGTTTTTCAAAGATAGTATTGAAGTAGTAAAAAAATGTCATCCCTTCAAGTGTATACTTAGAAAATGTGTGCTCTTCTAGCTTCATTTTTTCCTGTTATTGCCATTAGTCCATTTACTAAATGGGGAACCAAATTTTACAACGTGTCACCCAGCCTCGGCAAGAGGGCATAAGTGAATTAACATGGCAGTTGACTACTTTACAAAGTGGCTCAAATGCATGCCTACATTTAATAATGATGGTGAGATAGTGGCACTTTTCCTTTTCAGTCAAGTCATTTCACATTTCGGTATCCCTAAAGAGATTGTCATTGACCATGGTAGTCACTTTTAAAATAAGATGATGTCTGAATTGGCTTCTAAATTAGGATTTATGAAGGAGCATTGCTCACCTTATTATCCTCAAGATAATGGGCAAGTGGAAGTCATTAATAAATCCCTTAAAACGATCTTGTAAAGGAATATTAATTAAGTTAATTCCAATTCCTTGCTTTATGGGCTTACTAAACATTCGTGAAGACTGCTACATGATTTACTATTTTTCAATTAGTATATGGCATGGAATCAATCCTTCGCATAGAATGTAAAATTCCTCCCTTAAGTTAACAATACAACTTCTTCCTGACACATCAAGATTAGAAGAGCATCTTGTTCATTTAGAACATCTTGATGAGCGATGTCGAAATGTTGCTACAATGAATGAGTCCAATAAGAAGAGAGTTAAGGCACAATATGATAATTTTGTATGTCTTAGGGTTTTCTCTAAAGGTGACCTTGTCTTGGTCTATGACCAAGATAAGGATGCCCTGGGGGCAGGCAATTTTAAACCTATGTGGTACAATCCTTATATGATTAAAAGTGTCTTGAAGAAGGGTGCTTACGAATTGGTTGATTTTGAGGGAAATGTGTTATCTAAGCCCAAGAATGGACTATATCTAAAGAAGTATTATGCTTAGGCTATTACATATGTATCTGCTTTGTTTTGTAAATATTGTACCTAGTGATTTAGGTTATATCTATGGGTTTCTTGGTGATGGAGAAAATGGTGTTTTCTATATGATTTGGTAGGTATCAATTGGTGTGTTTTCGTTGCAACAAACACCCTCCAAAATTTTTATTACAATTGGATTTTAGAGCCTACTAAGGATCTTGCGATCTGTTGTTCCAAGGTTACTTCATGGTAGTCTAATGTTTTCCAAAGTATTATTTATTCTTCTTAGTGTCGAAGTCACTTGCTCACACATGTTTTGTCTTTGATGAATTCACAAACACACATCTTTTATGCAAGCTTAGATAGGAATTGCATAGTTCTTAAAGGTAAGGCTTGCCCATTAATTAGTTACAGTGACTACACAATCCATAAGCATAGTGCACTACACAATACATCTCAACTATCAATGTGCACTCTCCATTGACATTCTCCCTCACTTTGATTGCAATTGTACTTCTATTTCGACAAGTATTTTCAATTGTCACTCTAACGCACCTTTGTTTTTGTAAGTGTCATTTCACATTCACGATTGTCATTTTGGCTTGGCTTTAATTTGACAAGTGTTGTTTTCATGTTATCTTCACTTTGGCATGTGTTTCTTTCACTTTCTTTAATCCTTTTCAAGTGTCATTTGCAATGTTCTCTTACTTTCGTAAGTGTCATATTTTAGCATGGGAAGTGTCACAAATTGTAAAAGCAGAGTTATGGTTCATTTAAAGAGGAAACTTTGGTAACAATGGGTCTTATCTATCATATAGACATGTATTAGACTTGTTCCCAAAGTTTTATGCATTATCATACTAGTTTCGTCACTGTCACAAAGTTTATCTTAAGTGTTGCACTTGGGGAGAATGTTGTTTTGTTGTCGCATCAAGGGGATCATGTTGATTTTAAGTGTTGAGTGTTTAATGTTGTGTTGTTGAATGTGTTGAGTGTGTGATCATGTTCACGTCCAACCTTACTTTCATCTATGCCTCACTAATCCCACACTTAGTCAAATTATGGAAAGTCTCATGCTCGACTAACCTGGAGTCACTCTACCCCTCTGAACCGTGCATTGTAGAGTTGCAAGCATCAAGCATGCATCCTTGCCTCCTGGAACTATGTAATGCTCAGTCATTGCCTAAGAGGACTACGCATTTCGCAGTCATAGTGCATTGTGCAATCCCAATATGCAACCTATCTCCTTGGCTCCTTAAACTATGCAAGTGCGCAATCCACTTTCCCATACTCCCTCCAAAACTGCACATTGTGCGGCTATAGTAAGCAGGCCTGCCTCACTATGACCCTAAACTACACAATCCTACCTCTCAAGATCCATAACTACGCATTGTGTAGTTGTAAACCTTAGTCCCTCACTCCTGGCCTCTGAAACTATGCATTCTGCAATCCCTGAGTCTTCCTCCATATCCATTACCCAGTTTCAGCTCAATCATCAATTTTCATTATGCAAGTTAGACTAGGAGGTTTTCATACTGATGTCATCTTGTCATGAGTTTATTTCACTTGTAGGTATTCCACCTTGACATGACACGATGATACTCATAAAATATGAGAAGGAGATTGTGCTAGAAGTTACTTGAGAAGTTGTGAAGACAAGATGATCATTAAATAAGAATATTAAGGGACACTAGATTGCGAAATAAGTTGGAAGATCAAGATCATAGTGAAGACTCCCTATTTTCAGTACCTTAGAGGGTGAAGAAGAAGAACAAAGCAAATCTTTCATGAAGATGAATTACTATATAGACCTCTCATGAAGATTAAAGACAAAGCAAGAAGAAGAACAACTTAGCATTAATATCTCACCATGATGTCCATGTCATCATTGTCAAGTTGTGACTTGTACTAGCCTCATCACAATGGCATGTGTGTCCATGTGTCTTTCCACATAATTTGTGGACGTAATGATGGAATTATCAAAAGTGAAGGATAAATTTAATGTGTGTAATTCCAAGATTCATATGTGGAATATTTGAAGTCACGTAGTCACATATGGACAAAAAAGTCTTTCGGAAAATTCCAAAAGTCATATAAAAATCCGAAGGTCGCATTAGAAGTCCAAGAGTCTTGAGGGTAACTCAAGAGTAGGGGATGTGAAATTCCATTCCTCCTGTTATAAAAGAAACCTCATAACTCAAGCAAAGGTCTTTCGGAGGCTTAGCCTTTGGAGAGCTAGCCTTGGCTTCTCTAGGTTAGCATAGGAGAGAAGATCATTCTTTGGAGAACCAAGAAGTCACATAATGTTCCACTAATGGAGCTAGTGGCTCATCGTTGCAACTGTGTACTTGGATATTTCACCTAATAGTCAGAAGCTCATTGAGCCAACACATTTTCATGCATGTATTATGGATATAGTAAGACTATTTTTTATATGTGTATGGTATATGCTTTATTCATATGTGCTAAGGAAATTGAAATACTTCATTGGCTTGGGTACTATAACATCCACATATAAAAAAATTATGTAATAAAGTTAATAAAGGAAAAATAAGACCAAGGTAATGGGATTCATATTCCAAGTTGAATGTTTGGAAAAACATTCTAGTGGGTGTTCATTTGGTTTATTATAACTAAGGGGAAATTGGCAAAGGCAATGAAAAAGGCTATGGAAAGGAAAGAGGCATTAATTGGCATTTTATTTATGAAAATAGAGGAAAATATGAGAAAAGGAAGGTGAAAGGTTAGATGTTGCATGCAAGGAGAAAATTTAAGGAAAATATGGAAATTCAAGAAAATAGAGACATCGTTAATAAAAAGGCTTTAGGATCAGTTTACAACTTTTGTCAGATTAGTTTCAGATCTCTCTCTCTACTCTCTCATAATCTTGTAGACATAGAGCATTCTTGGAGCACTCTAGCATTGGAGAAAGGAAGGCAAAGGAAGGACAAAGAGGCAAAGGGAAGTAGAGATCAAGCAAGGAATATTTGGATCAAGTGACTATAGTGGGATTACTTGCAAGTATCGCATTACATGTATGATTTCCTTGCTAGTTTTGGCATGCATGGTATATGCATGTGTGTATTTGGTTTTATTTTTGTGATTGGAATGGTTTTTCTAGGTGTGACAGTGGTTTGATCCTTGCATTTCTATTTCTAGATAGCCATGGTGTGATGGGGTTCTTTCATTTGGTTGAGTTGGATTGTCGGATGGTTTTGGAATTGGGTGAGGCGGTCTCAGGAAAATTCCCAAGGGCCTAGGAATCCTTTGATGGTAAAGGTTGGATACATGGTAAAGCCTGAGGGTGGAGACAGGAAAATTCCTCAAGGTATTGGTGAAGAAATACGGAGACATCCATGCTTGTTTAGGCCTAGTAATCCCTTAACTAGTTTTGGCAGGATTGTGGTAAATCCTATAGTGTAGGTTTCTTTGTTTGGGACTAGGAATCCCTTGACCGGTAATGGTAAGGCACACGGTAAAGACTGGTTGTATAGATGCGGGTTTCGGGCCTAGGAATCTCTTCACTGGTAATGGCGGGATACGTGGTAAATCTTGGGAAGCCGTGGTTGGTTTTTTTGTGAGTCCCACATTAATGCTTGGAATATGGCACGAGAGTGATATTGGCTGAAAGAAATATTTGGTTTAACCTAATCTATGGTTGGGTGGTACGTGGAAGTCCGTAACTTGTTTGGCTTTTGAATATGTTAATAAGAGCTCTTTTCCTCTTGTATTTCATGAGTAATTATGCTTGTTATTATGTGGCTTTGATGGTTGTTCTATCATTGTTATTATTCTATTTATATGTTGGTTATAAGCATGGTTTTAAGATAGACTTTAGTTATGACTCTTATCATGTTTGATTAGTAAATGAACGGTTATTGAATGCATGACCTAATAGATGTTGTTGCAGTTATTGTGAGAGGGCATTAATCATTCTTTTTAAACCTCGGATAAGTTTCAAATATCTATGTTCAAATATGCATTCATGACTTGTAGATTACATGTTCTCATTATGTTTGACGGAATGTTTGTAATGGTTAAGCTTGGTTAGGTCAAGTCCTTGATCAATTTTTTTTATTAAAGGATTTTTCTTTGTTTCATTTATCATTTCTAGGAGTTTCATCAAGTTTTGGGAAAGTTATAGATCCTGGCCCTGAAAAGTGACTTAGATCTCGCAGTCACTGGCACAGAACTGAGTGAAAAGATTTGCAGTCCCTGGGATGCAGGCTCATGAGAGAAACTGAAGGGTCTCATTTGTTGGCTTTCCTTGTCAAGGGAGTGACTGAGAGCCCAGGCCAGTGAAAAGCTAAGTTAACTCAAGGGTTACCTGGAGTTTTTGGTTAGCTATTGGGGGTCTTGTAGCCGCTTGAGGGAGGTCAAATAAATTTTTGGTTCATCGGTTCCACTTCCTTAACTGTACTTAGGGAGTTGAATCTTATCATAGTAACTCTTCATTACATGTTTACCCTAGTGGATCAGTAAGCTTGCATAGATATGGGAGCGGGTGTTACAAGTACTTATCTTGTTGAATATGTGTGTTATTTACTTTAATGTATGTTGTGTCTATGTGAACTATTTCTCTATATAACTAATGAATCTTTCCTTGCTCTCTCATGCCTCTCTCAGGATAGTACTATTACTTTCCTTCTAGAGACTCACTCTTAGTTCCCTCTCATGAAAGCCTCATTTTACACATTACAATTGGTGTTTCAGAGTGTCAAATTTCTTTTTGATTTCAAAGGTTACGTACATACTCTCTTATGTTATTCAATGTAGCTTAAGCAAAACCTTAAGTTATGGTGGTCGAGATGATACTCCGGGTGGGTCTCCTACTCCAAAAAGTGTGAGGTCTAATTGGGACTTCAAATCGGGGAGACCCCTTTGGTTGACGAATTTCCACAAGGTGATCTAATGTACTTAGGGTTTGCAAATTGTGATAGTCGACACACCAGGAACTTAGCTTCCAAAACTTGGGTAATTTATTATCCATCTGGTCAGCTGTTGGTTGTTGGTGGCACATGTGTAGGTATTGCTTCTAATAATATGGTTGAATACAGTGTCATTATTAAATTACTTTCAGAAACAATGTTTATCATGTGAGAGATCCTTTGTTACATCAACAATTTCTGAGAGTGAGATTATTTGAACAATCATTTAATTTTATAACATACATTCATATTCCACGATCAAGTAATTCATTTGTCGATTCTATAGAAAACCATGTATTACATTGACATGTTAATTATTCATCACATTAAAAGAAAACATCATGACTATTTCATCTATATGATCAAATCATCTCAAAATTGTTGTATATATAGCTAGATAATGTTCAAAATTTTACAAAATGTGGAAAATTGTCCTACAAAATTAGGGCTTATGCCCAATGATGTCTCTATCAAATAATTCTAATCACAGAATCGCTAAGTTTGAGGGCCTTTCCCTATATGCATGTCACGGTAATGGATGATGGCATTTGTCACTTGTTGGAAGAGTCGCACCCAATCTCATGGTACTCCTATAGCATGTCTTTATACAACCTCTCGTAGATCCTCTATTGCTGCAATTGGAACTTGACGAGTCAAACTCTCCAAGTTCCTCTGAATGGCTCAGAAGACACTCTCAGACTCATTTGTTGCACCTTCTGCATCCCCACCATGACGATTGTGCCTTGGTAGACATTCATGCCTTATTGGTCCAACATCTACATCATTATCATTAAATCTTGTCAGCAGTTGTGTTCCACGAAAAAAAATAGTTAATTTCTTGAGATTATATTTAAAAATAAAAATAAAATAAAATTAACATATATAGTATATATATATATATATAAATATATTATATATAAAATTTGTTACCAATCTTAGCCCATGTAGAATTTTTAGGAAGTACTAGTTTCAAGTCTCCTAAAAAATTTAGTCCTACATAGGGGTAGTCCTCTATACCTATGACTTGTTCCTCCCACCATTGGAATAATTCATCATCAAAAGATGCCTTAGTGACTTGGCCTTTTCCAAGTCTTCTCATCAAATCTTCCCACCTGGCCATCCGAGGATCTCTTGGATTGTTGAGGGGGGTTGTTGTACATGGACACAATGTCGGGATACGCTCAAAGAAAAATGAGCAAAGTATAGTACCATAACCAAAAAAATTGGTTTTACCCTACTTGCATGATGTCAATTGGCTCTTCATGTTACCTAAGAGCACAATGCACCAGTCATAAACCACAGGTTTCAGTCATTCTATTGCTAGGAACATAGTCGGTCGTGAAGCCTGATGTAATGAAGTTGATCCTTATACTTTGGTAATTGTGAAAAGAAGGATTTTTATTTCCAAATTTGTGATGCTTCTATAGGGATTTGAGACCCTACTTTATGTGTCCCCAATGCACAATAAATGTAAATGTAAGCACTGACATTTAAGTATCTGCTTGCCTTTCCTTTCAAATTCATTGGCTCTCCTCCTCTGAAAAAACTAGTGATAAAATAAATATCTTCTACTTCTATCTATAAAGGCATGGAGTCTATGATGAAAATCCCTTGCTCTACGTCTTAGTAGTTGATTAACATGTTCAACAATATATTTTTAGCCCTCATGTTTTGCATCATGAAGAACTTCTGAAAACTGCAATTCTTCATGGCATATATAACTTCTTGGACCCCTAGAAACAAGTCAGCAATCTCATCATGCTCTCTTTCATGCCATTTGATCACCATCATGCAAAATTTGACAAGTTCAAACATTAAAATTAAATTTCCAAATATTAACTCTATGCACACGCGGTTTCTATTCTAGACAGTTGCGTACATACGTGTCTTTCCTTTAGTTAACTTGCATATAGGGCCTTATATACGTGAATCAACAGAACAAGGGTCATGTATCCGTAGTTCTATTTGTAAATTTGAATTTAAAATCATTTCAATCCAATAAAATCACTTCAAAATTGAATCAAATGAAACAGAGTACGATCTAGAATTACTTGGAGTTTGTGGAATCTGATTTCGTTGGGTAAACTTCCTTGAATCTATCGCCAAATTTTGAGCACAAAATCTACTTATGAGTACTTGGATAGGTAAATATGACAAATAGTGAGTTTTTATTTTATTTTTAACTATTTGTATAAAACTCAACCCACTATTCTATAGTTTAAATGTTTTATGACATATTTTATAACTTATTGACCTATCCTTTAGGGTTTCAGAGTATTTTCAGGGTAAAGAAGACCTTTTTTATATCAATTAGTGATGTTTTTCTGGCGTTACGATTCCACAATTGTTGACCTATCGTGGCAGGTATCATTCCCTAACTAGCATATAGGTTAGAACGATTTGTCGTTGCATATTGCATTTTGACTTTACTCTTCAATACTTAGCCATAGGTTTGACCCCAGTGTATTGCAAAACTTAAACCTTTCTCTTGTTGTCTTTTAAGTCGTAACATAGTGGTAGAGCCTTCCATACATGGGCTTCCTAGTTAGAAATTCACTAGCATATGTTTCCCATGTCACGAATCTTGTATATGCTTGGGAGTCCTCTTTAGTCCCGTCGTGACTTTGCATTGAAGCCTCATTCTTCCTTCTCACTCTTATTTAGACTTTGTACCCTAGAGGCTCCCATGTGTTTAGTTGTACTGTTGCATTGGATATTGACTACTTGCACCCTTTTGGCCTTAAGTCGACTTCACTTTTCTCTCATATAAGCCACTTTTGTCCATGACTTTTCTGCAAGATCAAACCATGCATTCATTAGCCTTTGGGAGTGAACATTCCCCGAGTGTCAATGACCTACATCGGTAACCTTGCATTGAGCATAGAGATGTTCCAACCCATGAACTAGTTCGCTTGTCTTTGAAACTTGTTCCCTCCACTATATTATAGGCATTCTTTTATTCTTTTTTAGGCTTTCTAATATGAAAAAGACAAAAAAAAATCAAATATTCCAACAACAAAAAAAAGAGGTAACAAGAAGATTTTATTTCATCACTTTAGCAGCAGAGTCGGTTGTGTCGCCCTTGAACAAAACAATTTAAAAACGAGTATTTCCCTCCATTGGGTTGGGACTTAGTTTGACTTATAGGAAGCCAAAATCCTTGTCTTAGTGTAATCCTCTAGTTGGTTAATCTTCCAATCATATGGAGAGTTTGTTGATGCCTCCTACATCGCAGACTTATTAAAAGTTCATTTTATGTTGCCTTAAAGTCACAAACTGTCATGCTTTTGTTCAAGGGAATTTAGCCTTTGTCTCAGCCATTTTGCAGTGTCTCTTGACTTGTTTTTGTCAGCGATACCCGGTCTGTTAAATTATTTTCAATATCATATTAGCTCTTTGGTCATTCACTCGTGTCAGTAAAGAAGGTCCTCATTGACTTCTTATCAGTGGGTCTGCTCTTATTGACTTCGACAAATTTCTCTAAGAGTAGGCCTAAAGTTTCACCCTGGCAATAATTTACATCATTGATAGGTGACCTTGTGCCCAACATCGATCAACATCATGGGTCTTTGACTGGGTGGTTTCCCTTATGTTCAGCATCAACTTATATTTTCACACATTGGGATTCGTGCAATACCTTGGTTTCCATTTGATCCTATTAGTGGATTCCTTGCCTCTATGTCAGTTTTCATTATTGGTTGGTTAAGAGGATTTCTTTCATGCGCTAATTTCATTTGGTGCACGCTGGAAATGTACTTGGTGGTGGTTACTTCATTCTTATTCATCAAAGTCCTTCCAAATTATTGCCCTGTAGGTTATGCTTTTTCTAGTTGATGTGAGATGCCCTAATGCCTTCCTTATAATGTATCTTTTCCCATCAACTCCAACCCATTTCTTTGGGAACAAGATATAGAGTTCTCTTATCATTACCTTAGGGTTTGTAGTCATCAGTGGAAGACTCCTTCACTATTAACAATGGGAATGCATCAATGTCCCCTGATTGATAAAATCTTTCAAGTGCTCGACTTCAACTCATTTATTCACACTTGTTAGATTGTACTGGGGTACCTTGATGCTCATTATCATTATTAGTGAGTTGTATCATGTTTTTTACTGTATACATCAATGATCGGTAATCAAACAATTTCTCACATGGTCTAAGTCAACTCATTTATTCCCATAGTGTATAAATGTACCATATGTGGTCAGTGAAGACCTCAAGTTGTGCCAACATCTCAGTTCATTTGACAGTTTCTTCAACTACCTGCCAATGACATCCATACTTATATGTTGCACACTCTTTCAACGAAATCTTATATGTTGGCACCTAAGTGTTTTACAGTACCACTACTCCACTCATATGGATTTGGTACTCTTGTGGGGATCAGTGATACAACATCATTTGTATAGATATCCTCCTATATGATACTTAGGCATATCTCTGTTGTGTTCTTTCGCAACTGTGATATGTTGTTCCATTATTTATTTTTCTCATCATCATCACACTTGTGTATACATCATGGATCTGCATTATATTTGATCATCCGACATGCTTTACGATCTCTAAGCATGGGCATGCTCGCCTCATATATGAATTCTCTTTTGGACACCTTCCACATGTATTTGATGGATTGGAATCTGGTGATCTCCTCTTGGGTTTTTCGAATGACTCCTCCTTTCATACTTGATGTATTTCAGTCATCGGTCCTCCTTCTGACCTCATACATTAGGGAGCATCTGTTATAGCATATTTTATCACTCTTGAATACCAAATGCTTTTATATGGCTTAGGCAGCTCGCTTCCCCTTGTAGACCTATCCTCATTTCAAAGAAGTGTTTTTCAAAATCTATACGTGAATCTTGCCACTATTAAAGTGCATACATACATATTCCTCATGAACAATACATGTGTACACTTTTTAAAAATTGAAAAATGATATAAAAAGCTATTTTCCAAGCGGGTTTTATGGTTTTACCCAAAGCCCACATACATGAGTCCATAGCCTAATCGGCTGGTTTGAGATGGTATATATACACCCCTTGGGTAGGCCTAATTCATTCCTAATAAGAGATATCATAATTATGCCCAAGTTTTCCCAGATCAGGTCTACAATTTTCTTGTGCCTCCTACACTCCCAGTCTTCAAGAAACCCTTGTTTCCTTATAGACACGCCCAACCTCCTTTTATAGAAAATTCTTGCATATGTTGGAGAATAAGTCTTAGATGGATTGATATGGATGGATCCAGAGGAATTTTTTAACAATACCTTTGGTTAGGATCAGGTGGTATCTTCCACTATTCTTGGTGCTTTCAGTTAATAATGAGACTCATGTCCTGTTTCCAAATTGCATTGTTGTTCTATGAACGTTAATTTGTGATGAAGTTTATGTTTATATATATATATATATATATATATATATATATATATATATATAGTATATATATACACTTGTACTTTGAATTCAGTGATCTTCTTGTGTCTCTGTGATTTATTTGCAGGTTTTCACATCTTGGAAGAAGATAGAGGGTTTGGATCCTATGGGATATACTTGAAATGTAGGACCTCTAGGTACGCTTCTAATCCCTAATTTTTTGAATTCAAGTGCTCGGCATTATTGTATGATTTCTCTTTGTTATATTTTTATTCTGCTCTATTAGGGCTCTCAACTGAGCTCTTGGGAACTTTTCCCTTGAATAGTAAGCCAAATGTGCAACCAAGGGTACGATCTGTTTGGCCAATTTAATGTTTTTAAATTGAAAGCATAAACTATAGACCAGAGTTGGTAAACTTATGAAGTGCAGGTGCACTATATATGCTAGAAGCCTACTCTTTCATTTAGTAAGATGGTTATGTTTGCTTTGAGATTTTTGTTGTTATCTAGACTTTTATTAGAGTTAAATTTCTACAAATTAATATATCGAAGTTAACCTATTGTTAGAACAAATGGGATTAAACTATTGTTAGATTAATTTATCAAATCATGTCTAATTTAGTATCATTCTAAAATATCTTATGTTATTTTATCCTAAAATCATGAATCTATATAAAAAACTTATTGTTATGAAACAGAGTATTGAAATTCAAAAGCTTTCCTATGAAACATATACAATTTTGATTTTAAAGAGCATGAAAGAAATTTCTAATTACAAATTGAAGATTGATATAAATTCTAATTCTAAAAAGCATGAAGAGGCTAATTGTAATGAAGCGAAAAAACGTTGAGGAACTAAACTATTTGAAATATTGTAATCATAAATGAAATGTGAAATGGTAAACGAGATAACTGAATTTATACAAAATATTGAAAACAACGAAGTAACCAAACTAGAATGCAGTGATAACAGAAAGCAATTGAATGAAAACAATCATAAAGCAATGAAATGAAAATAAACTAAAAACCTTAAATGTTTGCAGGGGCCCTCCACATCTAGTAGGTATGATTCACAATCACATACACATCGAATAAGAAAGGTAAATTCAAAGTAACATAAGAACAAAGGTTTGGATTACAATTTCTTCAACAGTTAACTGATACTTCCTCCCTTTATATCGTTTATAAGGGATACATATTTATATAAAATGCATGCTCAATTAGTTGAGACTTCTATGCCTACAGGTATGATGTTCAATCCTAATTCAAATATGAAACTAGACAGGAAAAGTGTTATTTCTTTGATTTTCAATTTAGAAAGCAAATCGAGAAAACGTGTTGTGCTTGGACTCTTGCTGCTATGTGTCGACTAGTATCTTTGACACGCCACTTTGTGATTTCTTTGGTGAACTGGCTCGAACGAATATGATGATATCCATGAGGGGATCAATCCTTAACTACCCATATGCTTATTTGCTTCATTAGCGCACCAGAACCTCGCGAACCATGGAGGTAGCTGCAGATTTATAAAATGGTTGCAGAATCATGTTAATTTTGTAGCTAATGCATTCTTTAATATAACAATAAGGAACATTAACACATATGAAAAGTAAGACATGTAAGAGTTGTTACCTTATCATAATCTATGATTTATTGCCTTTATTGAGTTGATAGTGATGATGAAAACGAGGAAAATGGTGGAAAAAGGGTGTCAAAACAAAGCAGTTATGGAACTCTACATTCCCCCACGTTGAAGATTTTGTATGTCCTCATACAAACTACAAAATTGATATCTTAAAATACTACATTTGCTTGGACACTTCTGCAAGTACATCCAACTTCATCTTTTTCACTTTCTTTCCAGTAATTTCCATCCTTGGTTTTCTCATGAGGATCTTGTATTTCAAGTTTATAACTTGTTTCTGTAAAGCCTTGTTTTTCTTCTTCAGTTTCTTGTTCTTTCTAAACCACAGACTTAGATGTAAGAGGAGGTTGTCACTCTTAGCTATTTGAATTTTTTTCCGTGCTTTCAAGGCTTGATTTTCATTTTTGATGTACCTTTTTCATGTCTCCAGTTCAAAGATTTCTTGTTTCAATATTTTGACTACTAGAGGTTCTTGTGGCTCATGAAATTGACTTTCTTCTTCCCCTTGAATGGGAATTGGTGTTCTTGTTGCGTCTCTTTGCTCCAAGGACTCAATATAATCATAGATCTCTTGCTGCACCGGATCATTCTCTGGTGTTCTTCGTCTTAGACTCTGAGGAGGCGATGTGACATTTTGTGATGAAACCCTCGATGGTGAAACCCTTGGAGATGAAACTCTTGGAGGAGTTCCTGAATATTATTCTTCGGCTTCTGATTTTTCTTCTATTTCTATACTGACATGCTATGTTCTCTTTGAGGGTAGTCCTTTTGTTGAGTTGATTCTAGTACTCCTTCTTAAAGCTATGACAGGGGTCTTTTGAGTTTTCTTCCTTTCTATTTTAGGCTTCTCTGCTTGTGATTAAATATTTGTTTCTTTTTTGGATTTCTTTCTTCTAACATTTCTTTTGTTTATTTTCTCTAAAACTTTTGAAAGTGGGATGTCATCTTCTAACATTTTTTGTGGTTGTTGTGGTTCTTGTTCCTGTGTATTATCAATTTTTCTTTTCCTTCCCCTCTTAGGTATGATACTATTTGCCTACCCATGGGTTTCTTCCTGAAAGTGATTTCTTACTAAAAATCTCTCCCAATTATCACCTACGTTTTGGAGATGAAATTCAACAAGTATTTTGACTAGACCATGGTGATACATTGTATTATCTATAAACTGAATTCTCCTCTAAACATTTCCTAAAATCTTTCCAAGACTATTCAGTAAGAAATATGGAAGGTTTATCCCATTTTCTTCAAAAAAATTCATTAGTAGCCTTATATGATAGAAAATCATACATCCAAACCTTCCTTCGTAGGTAAGAAATTTTTGGATTATTAGAAGTAGGTTCCTCCACTTACTTTCAATGTTGTGCTTGGGATGCCCTTCTTGAAAATGGTGGTGTCCATGCTTAGTTTCTTCAGGAAAACCTTCCAGCCCTCTGTTTCAATACCTCTGTTCTTAAACCATTTCTCTCCAATCCGCAGCAGTCCAATGGCTTTGGCTATAAATGACTGTCACTGTGAATTTGATGTCCCCTATCTCCACTTTGACTGCATCAAAGGCCCTGGCAAAGGATTTGGTCACTTCTCTATGGAAGCCATCAAATTTCTCTACAAATTCGAGCCACTGTGCTTTTTGCAATAATTATCTTGTTTCTGGATACCCCTCCAAAAATTTCTTGCATATCGGTTTTTTTCTGACTATCACACCCATGGTCGAGAAGCTCTGTTTCACAACTGTTTTGTTTGACAGGGTAGGATGGCTTGGTAGGGTTTTTAGAGCGAAGAGGCTGAGAGTGTGAGTGATGGAACAATGAGAGTATAGGTAGTGAGGGTATAACGGAATGAGGCCAAATATAATCGTTAAGAACATTCATTCTTATTTTTTGGGCGACCGATTCAATGGATCGGGATATGAGCAATGATGACTGTAAGTGAATGTCGGATTATGCAAGATTTGACATGACATGACCAACTCTTTACAATAATGATTTTGATTTTTCACTAGTACTATGTCTTATAATTCATATATATATTGTTTTGACCCCTATTATTAAATTAAAGAAATGCATACCTTTGATTTATTTTCTTGCTAACCTTTGGTTTCCTTTTATGTTGTCTTCAGGTACCTTGCAGTGGAGGGAGTCAATCATTCCTTCAACTGCATGATTAGGGGTGTATGTTACATTGGCTGCAGAAAGTCATCAGAGCTGCATAAAATCAATGATTATGTATCTATTTATTCTTTTTGAAAAGGAAGGGATAAAACAAAATTGGATTCTAGAAAATGGAATACAAAGAAAATTTAAGATGCCAAGAATTCTTGGTTTTCATCCTGAATTTTCTGCATAAACATGCCAACAATTGTTGGTTTTCATGTTTATACATATTATTTATTTATTATTATTATTATTGTATATATTATATTATATATATATATATGAAAAAGAAAATTCTAAGGTGGAGAAGAAGAAGAAGAATTCTTAACCAACTTCAAATGAGAGCTCTCCTGGAAAATCTTTACAAATTTCTCCTATGCCATTGGCTTGTGATAGATCCTGAGTCGATGTCCATTAACTAGGAGATGAAATTTTTCTTCATCAATAGTCCTAATTCTGACTGATCCATTATCAAAAACATTTTCAATCTCATTAGGCCCAAGTGA
The DNA here is from genome assembly GCA_000404065.3 of Pinus taeda. Taxonomy (NCBI): domain Eukaryota; kingdom Viridiplantae; phylum Streptophyta; class Pinopsida; order Pinales; family Pinaceae; genus Pinus; species Pinus taeda. The sequence continues at coordinate 103,895 of APFE031294959.1, forward strand.
GTGAGTTTGAAATTTTCCTTGGAAATTTTTAAACTTTGAATCAAAGAGTAATGCCCAGTCTCCTGGCTGAAATATTCTTTCTTTGATGTATTTATCATGCCATCTGGATCTTTGTTGTTGGACTAAACTAGTCTTATGGATAGCATCTTTCCTTATTTCATCAAACTCATTGAGTTGTCCCATTCTTTGCTTTTTTGCTTCTGATAAGTCAAGTCCCAACTTGGTTGTTGTCTTATAGGTTTGAATTTGGAACTCAATTGGAAATAGGACCTGCTTCCCATAAACAAGTTCATAGGGAGTATGTTCTGTTGTGTTTCTCCATGTGATACGATAAGCCCATAAAGCTTCAGTAAGCTTTTCTGCCTAGTCCCTTCTATGCAAGTGAACTGTCTTGGTGAGGATTGATTCAATCACTTTGCTGGCAAACTCTACTTGTCGATTTGCTTGTGGATGGTATGGAGTAGACTTCTGATGCTTGATTTTATATTCTTCCACTATATTTTGCACTACTCTAGATGTAAATTTCTTTCCTTGACCTGTTATAATTTCTCTTGGGACACCAAAATGAGTAAAAATATCCTCAAAAACAAATGAAACTACAACATTTTCAGTAGCAAAAGAGAGTGGTTTAGCTTCTACCCATTTAGTAACATAATTAGTGCATACAAGAATATATTTTTTTGTTTTGAAGATGGATTAACTAGTCCAACAAAATCCAAAGTCCATTTTTCAAAAGGTTCGATGATTACCTAAGGCTGTAGTGGCATTTTGTCTGAAGGAATAGGTTTCCCCATTTTTTGACAACTATCACACCTCTTAACATATTCCTTGGCATCCTTAAAAAGGGAAGGCCAATAATCTCCTAAGAGAAGGACTTTATAAGTAGTTCTTTTGTCAACAAAATGACATGGTTTATCATGGCATGCTTTAAGTATTTCAGGTATTTCAGCTTCTCTTACACACCTTTTGATGATGAGATATGGTCCTATCTTGTATAATTATTCCTTTATCCATGAATAAGATGCACTTGTTTGGATTATTATTCTCTTTTCTCTAGGAAACAAATAGGAAGGTAACTTTCCTGAAACTAAATAATTGGCAATATCTGCAAACCAAGGTGATTTAGTAGACACTGCAAAAATATATTCATCAAGAAACTTATCCTCTATAGGTATATCATTGTTATCATTTTGAATTCTAGATAAAACGTCAGCAATTGTGTTATGTTTTCCAGGTCGGTCCAAAATGGCGATATTAAATTCTTGCAACAGTAATAGCCATATTGTTACTCTACCATTAGTAACTGGTTTATTCATTACATATCTAATGGTAGAATGGTTTGTATGAATGAAATTTTCATAGCCAGTAATGTAATGTATAAATTTATTAATGGCATGAATGACAGCTAAAAACTCCTTCTCAGTTACAGTATAATTTAGCTCTCCAGGACTTAAATTTTTACTGGTATAATAAATGGCATAAGGAGTGAGGTCTTTTTGTCCTTACACAGCTCCTAGGGTTGTATCTGAAGCATCAGTTGATATATGAAAAGGAAATTTCCAATTAGGCCATTTTAAGATTGGTGCTTCAAAGATCTTCTTTTTCAAAGTTTCAAAACCCTTCTGACCATCAAAGTTCCAACTAAATTCACAGCCTTTGGTGAATAATTTGAAGAGTGGAGATGAAATCTTTGTGAAGTTTTCTATGAATATTCTATAATATCCAGTAAAACCAAGAAAATTCCTAACATCTCGTTGACAACTTGGGATTGATAATTTGGAAATAACTTCTACCTTAGATGAGTCTACCTTAATTCCATTTCCTGAAATATGGTGACCTAAAACAATTCCTTCATTAAACATCATAAAACATTTTTCATGACTTAATGAAAGATGTGCTTCTTTGCATCTTATGAGAAATTTTTCTAAATTTTGAAGTGCTTCTTCAAAAGAATTTCCATAAACTGTAAAATCATCCATATACACTTCCACATAATCATGAATAAAATCAGAGAAAATTCCTAGTACTTCTCTTTGGAATGTTGCTGGAGAATTGCATAATCCAAAAGGAAGTAATCGGTAAGCATAATTCCCCCATGGATAGGTGAATGTGGTTTTGTCTTGATCTTCAGGTGCTACCTGAATCTGATTATACCCACTAAAACCATCCAAAAATGAGAAATATTTCTTCCCTGCTAATGTATCTAAAACTTGATCCATGAAAGGAAGTGGAAAGTGATCTTTCAAAGTTTCTTTATTCAATTCCCTGTAATTAATGCATACTCTCCATTTTCCATTTTTCTTAGGAACAATTACTAGGGGTGAAACCCATTGAATGTCTGATATTGGATAGATGAAATTTACATTTAAAAGTTTCTGCAATTCTTCTTTAACAATTTCTTTTAAGTTTGGATTCATTCTTCTTTGTGGTTATCGAACTATTCTAGCGATTTCTTCAATATAGATATGATGCATGCAGGTTTTAGGAGAAATTCCTTTCATATCAGTGTATTCCCATGCATATTCAAAAGAGTGTTTTTGTAATATTTCTACCAGTTTCTTTTTCTGTAATTGTTCAAGGTTTTCATTGATGTTCAAGGTTTTTCATGGAAAAATTTCTGTTGAAGAATTTCCAAATTTTTCCATAGAATGTAAAGACATTTGTCTAGATGATAGGTATTCAATATTACATTATTCTTTAAAATTTTGACTATCATCACAATATAAAGAGGGCTCCTGTTTTCTATGGAATTTAAAATTTGATCCTCCTCATTTATTTGTGCAATAGTGAAAACTGGTTGAATATCATTATCTTCATCCATCCATTCTTCATTTTCTACTTCTATCATTATTTTTGTAGGTGGGTACAATGTAAATTTCTTTGTCGAGCTTCCATCTGAGATAAACATGTCTCCGGATCTACAATTGATAAAGGCATCGACTGTAGCTAACCATGGCCTTCCTAAAATTAATGGATGTCTTCCTAAATTATAATTGGGGGTTAGAATCATGAAATCAACAGGATATTCCCAAGAATCTAAGGATACATATATATCTTCTAACCATCGAGTTTAATTAAAGACATGTCTGCTAATTGTAATAATGTTGGTTTGTATTGAAGATTAGGAAGCTTCAATTTATCCATAGTTTGTTTGCTCATTATGTTTATGGTTGCTCCTAAATCAATTAGAGTGTTTGGTATTTCAGTTCCATTGATGTGTGTTTTTACAATGGGGTTTCCTCGATCTACATATTTCTAAATTGTTGTCTTCCCCATCATAATATCTACAATTTTCCCTACTAATTGAATTCCTTTTATTTCTTTTATTTTTCTTCCTGGTCCTTTAGTACTTAATTCCTTAATTGTTTTTTCAAAAATCATTACTTATTTTATTGCTTGTAATAAAGGAATTTTTATACAAACATTTTTAAATTCATCTAACATATCAGAATCAGGCAATATGATTTGTTTTTCTACTCCTTTATCGATTTTCAATCTTTCAAGAAAAGGTGGTCTTGAGATAGATACTGAAGGTTGTTCTATAATAGGAGTATTATTAGAATGTGTGGAAATTTTTTCTCTTTCAATATTTTCTTTATGAGGAAGGGAATTTCTTCTTCAGAGTTATTCTTATCTTTTTTAAAATTCTTTTCTATTTCCTAAATAACAACAGATGGTTTCTTATTTTCTAATACTCTACCAGACCTTAATTGAACATTATTTAGATCTAGTGGAGTTATCATATAAGTTTGAGGATTATGTCCTTCTAAGTTTTAAACAGGTTGTGAAGTTTTATTGTTTGGATTTGGAAGTGGTTGATGGAGTAATTGATTTAGTCTTTATGAAAATGGAAAAGAAAGTTGTGGGTTTTCATTTTGAGCTTGAGCTTGAGGTAACTGGTTGGTTTGAGGGAAGTATTGTGGTGGAAAATTTGGATAAGGTGGCAGATATTGTTGATATTGAGAATATCTTCTATAAGGATTTTTCCATCCTTAATTCCAAGATTGTGGTGGTTGAGCCCAAGGCTGCCATGGCATAGGTGGATTCCAGTTATTTTGTGAAGATTGTGCAAATTGTTGAGGACTAAAACCTTGAGTTTGATTTGTTTAAGGATTTTTCCATGGTCTTTTGGCAATAAAGCAAACGGGGTCTACCTAATTTGGCATTCCTTCTTCACTAAACACGGCCTTAAGACCTGGTAAAGAGGGACATTCTTTTGTATCGTGATTTTCTACACATAAAACACAGGTTTCTATGCTTTTTAAATCTAAAGGACATTCTCTTAGAGCATGTTTCTTTCTACACCTAGGACAAAAGATGGATAATGCAACATTTTTGGCTTTATGCTTGTTTTGTATTTTAAGGATGTCAATTTTCTCATCGAGACTCCCTAAAATATCTATTTTAAAGGTATCAATCAAACTACCTATTTATGCCATACGTATTGTCTCGACTGCAGATTTATTTACTCTTGACAAAAGAGGATCCCTTGAACTTTTTCTTGTTCTTGATTTACCTCTTAAAATACGTACACATAGATCACAGATATCTGCAAATGGTAACTAATAAATATCTCCTTTTCCCATTAGATTGATAATATCAATCCACTCATATTTAATGGATTTGAGTAAGAGAGCTTTCAAAAATTTTCCTCATCTAGATTATTCATTTTTTCCCTTTTGATATTATAAACAAATCTTTCGACAAAGTCTTCAAGATTCTCATCTTCTTTTTGTACCATTTTGAAGACTACACCTTTGATGCTATGAGGCATACAATAATCCTTATATTTCTCTAAAAATGCATCTTTCATTTGTGCCCATGTCATTATAGAATTTGTTTCTAAACTCATAAACCATTTTAATGTTGCATCCTTTAAGGTGGCAGGGAACAATTTTAGTTTTTGAGCATCATGCAGATAATCATATGATCTACATAATACTTCAAATTCAAAGAGAAATGTATGTGGGTCTTCACTTATTATTCCATGAAAATTGGGGAGAATAGAGGGTGAGATGTTCTTCATTGTCAATGGTGTATCCTCATCAAGGATAGGGAATCCAAAAGGTTCTGGATCTCCTCTTCCTCTACCTCTACCACTCCCTCTTCTACCTCCTTTGTTTCCTCCTCCTCCTCCAATCCTATGTTGTTCACCATTGACATTGTGTACTTCTCATTCTCCTTCTTCAGCCATGATGGATTCCTCAGAAGAGATATCTGGTTCTACAACAGGATTATTTAGTTTTTCTTCTAGTTCTTATAGTTCCTCTATCAATGGTCTGAAGTAATTATCTTCCCCTTCTTCAAAATGAACTTCTAACTCTTGAGCTAGAAGTTGTTCTCCAGTTGAAGATAGAAAAATTATTTCAGTTGTTTGAGATGTAGTATATTCTTCTATCATAGCCTTTGTTGTTGAAGTTTGTGAACCTTTAGATTGGATTTCAGATGTTAAGGCTTCGGGAAGTTTATATTGGCCCGTTATGGATGGAATTCGAGTTTTTGTGGGTGGTGTGGCACTACGAGGTTGTGGTGGAGTGAGTGATGATGTAGGAATTGAACTTCTTCCTTGACCTACAAACCTACCTCTAGAGTATCTTTCTCTATGCATGTCATGTTTTTATTTGATTTTTTTTAAGGCTTCTATTTACACTTCCCCGACAATGGCACCAAAATGTTTGGTAAATTTAATGTTCTTAGATTGCAAGCATAAATTATCGACCAGAGTTGGTAAACTTATGAAGTGCAGGTGCACTATATATGCTAGAAGCCTACCCTTTCGTTTGGTAAGATGGTTATGTTTGTTTTGAGATTTTTGTTGTTATATATATTTTTATTCGAGTTAAATTTCCACAAATTAATATATGGAAGTTAAGATACTATTAGAACAAATGGGAGTTAAACTATTGTTATATTAATTTATCAAATCATGTCTAATTGAGTATCATTCTAAAATGTCTTATGTTATTTTATCCTAAAATCGTGAATCTATATAAACAACTTACTGCTATGAAATAGAGTATTGAAATTCAAAATCTTGTCTACGAAATATATACAATTCTAATTTTAAAATAGCATGAGAGAAATTTCTAATTACAAATTGCAGATTGATATAAATTCTAATTCTAAAAAGCATGAAGAGCCTAACTTTAATGAAGCAAAAAAGCATTGAAGAACTAAACTATTTGAAAGACTGTAATCATAAATGAAATACGAAATGGTAAACGAGATAACTGAGTTTATATGAAATATTGAAAACAACGAAGTAACTAAACTAGAATGCAATGATAATAGAAATAAATTGAACGAAAAAAATCATAAAGCAATGAAATGAAAATAAACTAAAAAACTTGACTGTCTGCAGGGGCCCTCTGCATCCAATAGGTATGATTCACAATCACATACGCATCGAATAATAAAGGTAACTTCAAATTAACACAAGAATGAAGGTCTGGTTTACAATTTATTAAGCATTTAACTAATACTTCCTCCCTTTATATAGTTTACAGGGGATACATATTTATATAAAATGTGTGCTCAATCAGTTGAGACTTCTATGCATACAGGTTTGATGTCCAATCCTAATTCAAATATGAAACTAGACAGGAAAAGCATTATTTCGTCAATTTATTATTTGGAAAGCAAATTGAGAAAACGTGTTGTGCTTGGACTCTTGCTGCTATGTGTTGACCTGTATCTTTGACCACGTCATTGTGTGATTTCTTTGGTGAACTGGCTCCAGCGAATAAGAGGAGATGCATGAGGGGATCAATCCTCAACTACCCATATGCTTATTTGCTTCATTAGCGCACCAAAACCTCGTGAACCATGGAGGTAGATGCAGATTTATAAAATGGTTGTAGAATCATGTTAATTTCGTAGCTAATGCATTCTTTAATATAACAATAAGGAACATTAACGCATGTGAAAAATAAGACATGTAAGAGTGTTACCTTATCAAAATCTATGATTTACTGCCTTTATTGAGTTGATAGTGATGATGAAAAAGAGGAAAATGGTGGAAAAAGGGTGTCAAAACAAAATAATTATGGAACTCTACACGATCCCATCTTTCATGCCAAAGATTATGAAATAAGGAAACCGTCTTCAGGAAATCTTATAGGAAAAAGGGTAAGAACAACAAATAATGTATACATTCTTAGTGAAATTCAAGAATAAATATGTTACATTAATCAATCAAATGAAAATTGGCTATGGCATAAATGCTTGGGACACCTAAGCTTTGATAACCTGGTGAAGATCATCAAAACACAAGCACTGAGAGATATGCCTAGAATTTCAAAATCAAAAAATACATTAGAGGAAATTTCAACATAAAAGTGCCCATGAAATTTCCATGTCATAATATGTAAATCAATCAAAATCATTTGAATTTAAAAAGAGGTACATGCAAATATTTTGGAGGGAAAAGAAGAAAAAATACTCTTTTAATTGTATTTTTGGCTTACATCCTTATAGGTTTACTCAAATTTCAAGTGTAGAAACTCATTGGATGCGGAATTAAATTCCACATCCAACGAGTACCCATTATGCATAATTTTGAGAAAACCCACATTGATTAAAAATGAAGATACATTAAAAAAAACATGTTCAACATGTTTTTTAATGTACCTTCATTTTTATCAATGTGAGTCTTCTCAAAAGTAGGCATAATGGGTACTCGTTGGATGTGGAATTTAATTCTGCGTCCAACGAGTGTCTACACTTGAAATTTGAGTAAACCTATAAGGAGATAAGCCAAAAATACAATTAAAAAGTAGTTTTATTCTTTTCCCTCCAAAATTCGTAACTCTTATTTTATTATTTTAACCATTATTTTATTATTTTTCCTTAAGAGTTTACTTTTAGGCTGAAATTCCCTGTAATGCTATTTGTGTATCATGTAAAGCTGGAAAACAAACCAGGACTAGTTTCAATTCAAAGGAATATTCAACAACAATGCCACTAGAAATTATTGACACAAATCTATGCACACCAACTACAACTCTGGCACTGCAAGGAGAAAGGTACTTGATGTTATTCATAGATGATTATGCTAGAATGATTTGGGTAGTTTTCCTTAAATATAAATCAAAAGCATTAGATTGTTTCAAAATTTTCAAAGCATCAGTTGAAAATCAAAGCGATTTGTAAATCAAGTGTTTAAGATCAGACAAAGAAGGAGAGTTTACTTTAGAAGAATATGAAGAGGTACATGAAAAACATGGAATCAAAAGGAAACTCTTGTTGCTAAAACCTCGCAGCAAAATGGAGTGGTAGAAATAAATAATTGATTAGTGCAAGAGACTGCAAGAACAATGTTGTTGGAAGCCAATTTACTTATTAAATTCTAGGAGGTAGTTGGGGCAGCAATATACATCATAAATAGGGCACAACTCTGGGTAAACTATGATAAGACACCATATGAACTATTGAAAGGAAGGCTTGCTTCTGTGAAACACTTCAGAATATTTGGAGGAAAATTCTTTATGAAACTAAATTATAATTCACTAGGAAAGTTTGATTCCCAAGTAGACGAAGGAATTTTTTTTTGATACTCATTAAGAAGTAAAGCCTACAAATGCTACAACAATCAACTTCACAACGTAGTAGAACGCATTGATGTAAAAATAGACGAGGATCTACCTGAAAAGGAATAAAATCTAACAAATGAAGAAGACCTTACCCTTATAGATCGGGAGGAAATTATTGCAAAAGAAGAGCAGGAATTAGAAAACCTAGAAGAGGAAAAATAAACATAGAATCTAACCAAGACAACATTCAAGTTTTTACAAAAGCATTATCTAGAAAACCAAGTCATTGGAAATATGGACGAAGGGATACAAAAAAAAAAAAATGACCATTATACCAACAAAAAGTAGCATAGATTTGTTATCCCAAATAGAACCAAAGAATTTCACTCAAGCATGGATCAACACTGGATAAATGTGATGGAAGAAGGGTTGAACCAGATTGAAAAAAATGAAACCTAGGATCTTGTGCCTCGTCCAAAGGATACAAATTCTATTGGAACCAACTAGGTGTTCAAAAACAAAATGAATGAAGAAGGACAAATTATCAAAAACAAGGCAAGATTTGTGTGCAAAGGGTATGCTCAAATTGAAGGAATTGACTTCGAAGAAACCTTTGCTCGGGCTACCAGATTAGAGGCCATAAGATGTTTTTAGAATTTTCATGTTCAAAAGGTTTCAAAGTTTACCAAATGGATGTAAATCAACCTTTCTAAATGGAAATTTAAAGGAATAAGTATACATCAAACAATCTAAGGATTTAACTTGTCATATAATAAAGATTATGTGTGCAGATTGAAGAAGGCCTTCTATACATTAAAACAAGCTCTGAGAGCTTGGTATGCCAAACTAAACCATTACCTTCGACAAAGGTTCAAGAAGAGGAGTTGTAAGAAGTGACTTATACATGAAAATGGACAAAGACAACCTGTAGATTAGGCTCGTGGATATGGATGATCTAGTTTTCAGTAGACACAATCATTCAAATGAGTCAGATTTTCCCAAGAATGTCAAACTAATTTTAAGTATCAATGATTGGAGAGTTATCCTTCTTCCTTGGACTTCAAGTAGCTCAAATTAGTGCTGGAATTTTCATTATGAAAACAAAATACCTCAAGGAAATGCTTAACCGGTTTGGAATGAAAGAATTTGTTATTGTAAGTAGACCTATGACTATAGGTTGTAAGCTAAGTAAGGGTAATGATTCTCCTGAAGTAGATGCCACTCTCTACACATCAATGATTGGAAGTATCTTATAATTGACAGCTTCAAGGGTAGACATCATGAAGGAAGTTGGTATGGTGGAAATATTTCAGGGATCTCCTAACTTAGGAGCCTCTTCTCTTGCTTACTGCATCTTGAACCATAAACTTTTAAGTCTTTTAAAACTTAGAATATATTTGTAATATGCACTTCCTTTAACTTTATAGTCTTGCTTTCCTAAATTGATTTCACTTGAAATCCATATATTTTGGACATGCTTCCAAGTCCACAAACCCGGATTGACAAGTAAAATACATGTGTTAGTTTACTTAGTAAATTGAACTTACATTTTTTGTGTCATTGCTGGGGAAACACATTCAGATTTAGTCAAAATAGGAAGCTTTAAACAAAACAAAAACATTAAAAAAATAAAAAATAAAAAACAAAAAAATAAAAAAATTCATTATGGTTATTCATGCTTAGATATAGAAATTAGAAAGGTATATCCCCAAAACCAAATCCCCAACCACTAACAAACACTCATTAACTACAAAATCCATTTTCAAAACAAAGATCTAGAAAACATGATGTTAAAGAAGTCATTTAGAGAAGGAGGGTACGCCACCACAAGGATGTCCTTAAACCCTTGTCCACAATTTAGAATGGTCACTAGGGATGAATCTTCCTTTCAAAAGATAGAAGAGGAACAAAGCATCCGTGAAGAGGATCCACAAGAAGAGAACCTAGAAGCTTCTTCTAGTTATATTTATAAGGAGATAATTAATTATGGATCACATGCAATGAAATTCAAACAATATATCTAGAAATTGAAGAATATCTAGAATATGTATCACTAGATCCCTTGTGCAATCATGATTTTGAACAAGTTCCACAAGAAGAACTTTGTGTTATGAGAGTTGAGGAGAATCAAAGAATTAAATATCACAATCAAACTTGGTTTCAACTATTCATTAGGCCAAAAGACCACTCCATTTTTCAACATTCTTTAACATCAAATCTTTATGATCAACTAATTTTTCAAGTCCAAGTATTCATTAAGGTATATTTTTCAAACTTGGATGTAAGTCTACTCATGATCTTGTTATGCAAATGGATGCATTAGAAATTCTCTTATACTTGAGAGAATGACTTATTTTTATACAATAGAGTAGGATAGAATATAATAAATAAATAAATATGTAGAATGAGTTCACAATAAGACTTTTGGTTCAAACTCTCATGAATAATTCTTCAAATCATTGTTCAATACTCATTTGAAAGGATTTTTATAACAAAATGCACTAAGAACAATCCTATTTTGGGTAACCATCTAGGATCATTTTCAGATCATGTTTTTAAACAAGTTATCTCTTGAAATATAGTTTTTAAATCCATTTTAAAATTTTCAATTTGGATTTCAAATCAAAATGATATTATCAAAATAAATATTAAGTCTCAAGTGAAATTTTGAGGACAGAGTTAGTACAACCTTGATTTGAGGGGTCTAATGGAAATATTTTAACATGATATTTATAAGGAAAATATCCCTTGGAATCTAGTTTCCAAATTAATTTTAATCACCTCAATCTGATATCATTGGAAAAAGTTATGCTCAAAATACTAACTGCTTGTCGAAAAATATGCATGGTGACAATTTATAAGTCTTGAGTGTTCATTGGCATATTTAACATACCAAATCATCTTCTTTTAAAAACATGTTTATATGGGATATATATATTCAAGTCTAGATAAATAAACAATTTGAATCATCCCATTAGGAAGACAAATGAAAAATGTATGCCACATTTAGTGACTGCATGTCTTCAAATCAACATAGTAAAACTTTGCCTCCTAGGTTTTTTTATCAACAATTTTGTCATATCAAAACTAAAGATTTTAAAAACATATTTCTACTGGATAGAAAAAAATCAATATAATTTAATCTCCAATTGGAATCACATCTATCCGATTTTTAACGAAAAAGTTACACTCCAAATAGTGACCTTTGGTCAAGTAAATAATTCACAAGCAGCTCTATCAAACAGGTTACTCTTCATCATTTTTAACATATCATTTTAAAACATTTTGAAAACTTGTTTATACTGGAAGTATCCATATGAATTCAATTTAACTTGTCTTTTAAATCACTCTCATTGGACATAAAACAAATATTTTGTGAACAAAACATCGCTACGAGGTCTAGGTTGGCCACCATTCCTCAATGGGTAAAAAAAATGCATTTTCTTTGTATATCATCTTTGGACTTGTTTTTAAGCAATGCTTGTAATTATTTTACATATTTATTGGAATAAGAGAGACTGTATACCTCTATTTTTCCATCATCTAATATTGTATTACAAGAAAATGCTATGTTTTTGCAGGTCACAGGAAGATTTGAGAGGTCAATTCCATGGAGGAAAGTTTTTCAAAGTCAATATTTAAAAATTCATAGATGATAATATGAAATGAAAATATCCAAGTCAAATTAAAGTTGAATTCACTTGATGTTGATTTCATTCAAATAAACTCAAAACTTGTGAAACTTGCTTTCAGTTGCTGACCAACAACATCAACAACCCTACAACATGAATCAAGATCAAAGTAAAAGGCATGAAGTTGATCATCAGAAGAATAAGTCAAGTTTCGTACCATGAAAAGTCACATACATTGCCTAAGAATCCTTTCATAAGACATATTGTTCATGATCTCATTCATTTACCATATTGTATGCTAAGATTCATAATAATTCAGATCTACCATATTGAAGTCCAAATATATTATCTATCTATCCATCTACTCCTAGATCATGACTTCAACCTATCTTACTTTCATAATATTTCCATACTTCCCTACTCCATTATACACCACCTCCATCCAAAAAAGAAAAAGAAAAATAAATAAAAAAGTAATAAACGAGTTTGCTTTTGAAAATCCAAGAGACTGTCACAATACAAACTCGAATTCATATCGAAAAACCAACTTGTTTGACCAATATGAATTCTATTTTATGTTATTTTTCAAATTTCATTTTGCAGAATCATCCTCCAAAATTCAAAGGCTCAAGGATAAGTCTCAAGATCAGTAAGGGGGGAGATTCATAATAAACCAACAAACTATGCAACTGGTTTAATGTCAAATAGTTGTATTGCAGAAGGGACCTGAGACATCATAATCAACATTTAAGGGACCTATTTCAAATAAGATCAAAATCATATACAGAAGGGACCTGTTTCTAATAAATATCAAAGGGACCTAAGAAGCAGCTACACGCATCTATTTACAATCAAATATTGACAAGAATTAATTTTGAAAAGTTCAAGTGTTGACAAAAGAATCAAAGCATTAACAAGGAACTATCAAGTAAAAGGGAAAAGTATTGTAAGTTTAAAAGCATTCTTAAAGCCTTTGATTTTGAAATTTTTTCTAAAGCTTGATAACTTAGTTTATATTTGAATATGCAATGCTTCTATTCATGTACATTGTACATTATCCTATATCACCCTACATATTCATTCATTTCATCACTTAACCACACATTCACATTTCAATTCATCACCAAACCACACATTCACATGTCATTATTCAATCATATCATTTGCAATTTTTGACCAATATTGTTGGCCCCGTCTCATTTTTTTTTTAATTGTTGCATCATGGATAAATTGTTTATACAACGTGAAGGATTAGTTTATGCATCTACAAAACAAGAACAAGAAGTTAGTATCATTGTAAACCTATCAATAAAATTTGATTTGAAGTGACCTAAAACTATGGTCATTTCAAAATCAAATACATAAGTATATGATGAAAAAGGAAAAAAGTTACAATGACAAAAACATGAATATGCAACATGTATATAAGTATTATGGATAAGCAAACAATGATGAGATAAGGTTGCATGCACTACGAATCATAAGCTAAGGTTACATACAAAATGAAATCATAAAATAGGTTCCTAATGGTTATGAGTATTCAAAACTCTAAACATACAAACTATGATGCGACCTTAGTGATATAAAACAAGTGTCGAAGGGTGTACAAAAGGTAGTACGGTCATAAGTAAATGAACCGTCATGAACCGAGATGTGTTAACACAAGTGGCAGCCCGAATCAAAATGGACATGATAGCTAAATATTGAAATGGTCAAAAACATTTCAAAGGAGTCATAGAGAAATAGTACGATGCATATTCTCCTTCATCAACATAGCAAAACTCAACTCAGAATCAGAGAGAAATATTACGCATTCACCCACAGTGTAATGAAGCTCTAACCAAAGAAAAAACACAAAGAGTAAACCTTGTGTCGTGGAGAGACTGTGAAAGAGCATTGTGAAAAATTGAAGAGCAACGTGGTGAAATAAGGAGAAGAAGAACCCTGAGCAGCAGTGGTGTTACACAGCATTTTCTTACTATCCCTGTACTCCCCGTTTCTTGATCCTGGAGGACCTCTACAGTGAACCCCACATGCTTTTCCTTCATGGAGAAACTCCCATTATGTCCCTCTTCATGAGCAGATCATTTACCTTTTGCACCATTTCCCTTGAAACTTTTGTTTTGCCCAATTTACAAGACCGACGCTAATGGCCTTTGTCTCCCCCACGCCGATGTGCAAATATTAGCACTATTCCTTCCGCCAATTGATGTGACTGAGCTGTGTTCCAATTGTGCTGGTCCTGTTTATGGAATTTTTTTTAAAATTAGAGCTGAAGCTTCCATCTCTAGAAGCTTCGTAACAGAAGTCTGGTAAATGGTTTGGCCGGATGGGGTTGAGGATGACTGTTTGGGCTCCTTTCCCCTATAATGACAGAACTACATCAAAGGATAAGTCCTTCTCCATGAGAATAGGATCCATCTCCCATCCATCTTTCCTATATAAACCTCCCTTCTTCCCAAGCACAAACTAGTGACATAGTTAGAGTGTTGGTTGAGTGTGAGTATATTTTTTTGATTTGATAAGCAAGCTATTACTAGTTGTAGTCATCTAGTTGTGTGAGGGAGAAGTTTGTTTTGGTTTGGAGTGAAGCCTAAATGGAAGAGTCTTTAAACTATTGTTGTTTGAAGTCATCATGAAGTGCTAGTAGAAGTGTGTGGGAACCTGGTCTTGTCAGAGGAAGACTAAGACGTCAAGACGAATGGTTGTAATCTCTCTTTGATATTAATATATGCAACTATCAATTGATTTCCTACATGTTTTGTAATATTACATATTCATGTCTTGATGATTCTTGACTCATTAAGTAGGTTGGATTGCAATTTGTCTATTATTATGTTTGTGTGTTGTTGTTGTTTACTGGTTTCAGGAGCTTGAAGAAGGAAGTGAGAAATAGTTAGAGCGAGCAAGTGAGGACATCATCAAACAGGATAAGTGACCAAGAGATCTTGATTGATCCTAACCTAAGGAAATCTTCCATAGAATGTACCTGTTGTGGCTAGACCCATTATCGGGCTAGAGGAATTCGTTCGTGTTCGCACTTATAATTTTACTTCACCACAAATTGGCGACTCCACTGGGGAGACCCCATCTTTTTGTTTGTTTTGGATTTCATGATTTCATGAGAACTTTGCTAGTTTCGCGTTCTCCCTTTTGTTTTGTTGCTTTTCTCCTGCTTACTGGCTTAAGTCTAAAAATCATAGTAGCAGATTTGGTCCTTGTTTTGAATTTTTTTTCTATATTTTCTTAGTTTCCTCGGATAGTGCATTTAATCGGCTGACAGTCGCATCGACCAACGCGGATTGCAGAGGAACAGTTACGCTGACCCACCCCTGGCACTTGTTGTCAGTTAGGAAGTCGCACCAATTCCTGTAAGTGAAGATTAGGGCTAGACCCCAATCTTGACCAATGTGTTCTATTCTTGTGTTCTTGACCCTGTGAGCCTTTTGACTGTTTTTCTCCCTGATTAGAAAGCTACTTTTCATTTGGTTTTGCTTGCTTGTAGGCTTGTCATCTTGCTATTTGATTAATCGAGTCATTGAGTGGCCCGCGACACTAGGACATCTAGCTAGTCTTCCATTTAGCAGCTTGTGGACTCATCAAGTCTAGTTGCGGGTGTGTTTTCTCTTTGCATTTGTTTTTGGTCCCTTGTACGACTTTAACCTCTTTTTGCACAAGTTTGAAAAAAAAAATTGTTTACTAGTTTGAACGTCTTTTTCCAGCATAGATTACATTGTCGGTCTTGTGTTTGGCAAAGTTAGTGCTTAGTCGATCTTAATGAACTTCTCTTTTCATGTTTTCATCTACTTGAAGAGCTCATAGTCTCAAAAATTTTCTCATTGAAAGATTGTATGCAAAAGTTTGTTTCGTTGTTTCATGAGAAAATGTGAAATTCTATCATGTTACTTCATTATGATTTGCATCTCTTAGAAACTAGAATTGCATCAGCATTTGAAAAGGAAGAGAAATTTTTCATTTTGAAAGGACTAATATATAAGTGATTGTCAAGAAATTAGGAATTGGAATGCATTTTTCATTAGTTTATTTTTTCAAAAAGTGAAGTAGTGGAAAATCATTTCATTTTCAATTGCTTTATTATTTGCATTTGATTGAGTAGTTTCTACCCTCTCTAGTGTAGGCATTTCATCGAATTGAAAGGGTCTTGTTTCATTTAGTTGCATTTTAGGTTTTTCGAGTAGCATCGCAAAGATCTGAAAACTGAAACTTAACTCAAGATCAACTCTAAAATGAATTCAATTTAACCAAGGCGCATTTGACATTAATGATCACATCTAGAAGGTCTAGGCTAGAGACGTGTTGCGGTGTCTATAAGGCTAGCAGCTATCATTAGCTTCGGCATTAGACAGTGCTAACACAGATTTGTGCTCCCAGTATTGTTGTGTATGTAATGGGATACCCCACTAGGTTGCAATCCTTTTATCCTTAGGAAGAAGAGTCAGTCGCCTTGTGAATGTGATACACCGAACACAACATTCGGGGAGATTGCTTGCTCGTACTTCTTGGTTCACCAGGAGGTATTCTGAAGTTCATGGTTGCCTGGTAATATTGTTTACCTAGATCATCCAAAGTAGTCATTTTATCTTTTTGACTCATTAAACTTAAAATATCATCCGAGCACTTGTCCTTTCGAGCTCGTTTCCAATCGAAAGTGATAGAGTCTTCTTTGTTTCTTTCTTAACTCTTTAAAAATGAAAGAACATCAGTCTTTTATGCATCTTAAATAATTGATTGCCCACAATCCAAAACATCCTGTTAGATTTTTTGACCAAATCATGAGTTCCCTTAAAAAGACATTTTAAAGCCTTGAAGCTACTTGTTCTGTCAGCTAAGACAAGGTCATTGTGGCTGAACCATCTGGTTCACCCATTTCCTCTTCCTCTCCTCCGTCTGAAAGATTGTTTGAGGAGCCACTTCCTGAGTTATCAAAGCCATTTGAAGACCAAAATGTTGAACTCGCAATTGTTTTGAGTGTTCAACCATTATCGTCTCATCCTCCACCTACTTTTGATTCAGGGTCATTTGTTGGTCTTGACCCATAATCTTCGGATAATCCCATTCGAACTCCAGAGGACTCGCCGACCACTGATTGTCATCTTGGACTTGTTATCTATCCTTCGAACCCTCTGTTTGACGCCATTGAGATATCACCACAACACCCTTACAATCCGTACGATCAATTGGGTGTTCCTTTGTAACTATCCTCTAGTACACGTTCGATTGTCCATCGTTGTTTGTTTCTACACATGGAACCCAAGGGCGATGCTCTAGTCACTTCTCTGGATAAGCTTGAAGTATCAACTCCACACACTGTTGAGGGAGAAGAATTGCAGCTGCAGTTCCCTCCCGGGGGTTTCCCTTATTTAGAAGGTATTCGCGCCAGCTTGCCACCCAGCTATGTGTCCTTAGGGCACTTAGTTTTGGGCACACCAAGTGCCTCATCACTCTACCATAACTCTGTTTGGGCATCAGGTGTCAGACCTACGTCAGGTTCGTTCGTCACGAAAATGACCTCCCACCCCGTTGTTACTTTAGTCCCAGTGCAACCCACCCTCCCGAAAACTCTTGTACCATCAATCCCAGTTACGCATCAGTCGCAACCGGTAGTTTCAAAGATTATCTTTGCCAGTACCTCTGTCCCATTAGTCAGTGGCTAGATTGTGCCATCACCTGGGGGATAGAATCTAAATGTCTCTATGGTGTCAGGTGCCACTAATGTGAATGGCTCACAAGCTCACATGCTTGGTATAAACCAACCCTCTTTTGGTATTATTTACAACCCTGCTGACCCTACTAGATCAAGCAATGTCTAGTACCAACAGGTTCATAATCATGGTGGTCCATTTGGATCGAACAATGTTCAATATCAGCAGCCTTATGGGGCTCAGGTCCAATACCAAAATCTTTATGTTTCATACGGTTCAAGGATTGGTTAATCAACCTTACACCATCCTGTCTGGGCAGTACATCCAGCCTGGCTATGGCCAGATTCAATTCGGTAATTTCCCAAGCACTGTTCAAGTACCCTTGCAATAGCAAAGACAACTTTTGCAACAATCAGGGCAACCTTTGTAGCCATAAGGGCTTTCCACACAACAGCAAGGGAAGATTATCCTGCAGCAAGGTCACCTGCAACAACCGCAAGGTCATTCCTTCCAACAATTGCAGCAAACCACGCAGCAGCAGATGCAATATGCTCTGCATACCTCTCAACCCATACCCTCACAGGGCCAACCTCTAAAAACCCAGTGACAAATCTTGCAACCGCAAGGCCAGCAAAACCAGCCTGGGCAACAACAACCCTTGTATACCTATCAACAAGGGAAACCCTTGCAGGGACAAGTTCAAGGTCAAGTCCTACAGCAGCAGGTGTAGAATCCTCTTATCCAAGGCCAATAGGTTCAGAATCTTGTCGACCAAGGGCAGCAGGTGAAAAACCCCTACGTCCAAGGGAAACAAGTGTATCAACCTTATGCCCAAGGACTGCAGGTCTAGAACCCTCATGTTCAGGGACAACAGGCCCAACAGCCCTATGTTCCAAGACAACTGGTCTCATACCCACATGTTCAAGGTCAACAGGCTCAACGGCCTTTTAACCCATACATTGCCTATCAGCAACCTGTGCATGGATAGTTTCAAGGTATTCCTAGTCTGAGTCCTCCCTTTGGTCAAGGTAATCCGCAATGGGAGCAGCCTCATATGCCATATGGCCAAAATCCCCCACTGTGGGGTCAAAATCCTTACCAGTAGGGATGGGCTCCTCCTTATGGGCCCCCTTATTTACCTCCCATGCCTTTTAACACTCAATTACCTTTCTTGGCTACAGTTGTCAGATGTATCGCATCTCACAAATGATCTGATTCTTCATTCATCGTACTGGCCTCTAGTGCCGTCCAAGATACCAAGTGATTGCCCCAAGTTCGACGAAAAAGCTAAGGAAGATCCTCAGGCCCACATGATGACATTTCAACTCTGGTTCTCATCGAATTCATACGTGGACGATTCCATTCATCTTCATCTTTTCCAAAAAACCCTTACGGGTGTCGCAGCAAAATGGTACATCGAGCTACCTCGAAGTACTTTTCATGAATTAAATTTGTTAGCCATGGCCTTCCTCATGCATTTTCAACTGTCGGTTCATTATGAAATAGGCACCTATCTGCTCACATCGCTTAAGCAAGACACTGCGACACACATCTCTTATCACATCTATGAATGGAGGCGTAGACTTTGACTGATCAAGTTCAAAATAGCTTATCAGTTTCTCACCGAATGGTTTACCAAATTGTTTGTATCCCCAATTGCTCGTGATATAGCCATGGGTGGATGCATCACTGAAGAGCAAGTCATCTCTCGTGCCCAGTACTTGGACCTAGTCTAGTCCCAATCTAGCACCTTATACCAATTATTACCCAATGCTCCATGGTCATCATCCAATTTGGCAACATCGAAGTCACCCATTGTCCCTCTCGTTGATGGAGTTATTGGTTCAGTATCCTAGGCCCCTGCCAAAACTTCTTCCAAATAGAAGTCGATATGGAATACTGCTCCCAACAATTCATCTCAAAACCCTCCAAGCCTTGGTAAAACCTTAGAGGTCCACGCTGTCTAGTCTACCGTAGCAGACAAATCCTCGAAAGGAAAAAAGAAAGGCAAAGGCAAGGCTAAAGTCGATGCCCTAAAATAGGGTCCTCCCGAATTGTTTGTCGACGAATCATCGCAATGGAAACCTAAGTATCCTTGCCTCATTTGCGAGGAGGATCATTATACTAAGGATTGTCCACGACGATCCAAAGTTTGTCGATTGCTCAAGGGGACCCCTATTGTCCTCAAAGAGTCCTTTTCATCTCAGCAGACTCAAATGGTAGACCAACACGAATATGCTTCCTCTGGATCTCAAGTTTTCATGATGAGCACGCCCATTAATGTGGCTACCTGATCGAAGGATTATCAAACTCCAGCTCCCATAACAAGGAAAGAAAAAGAAGTTCCATCTTCTTCTTCTACCCTGAGTTTTGTCCCTCTACAAATCAAGTGCCCTAACGCTGATTCCGCTCCACGGTCACCCTCTTGAGGTGTGCTAAGGAAGTCCTCGTATAATCCCAACACCCAAGCCACTCAGCATTACAATATTTTTGAAGATTTGGCTCAGGCATCGTCAGCTATATCATCTCTTGAGGTACTCCAAAGCTACCCATCACAGCGTGAAATATTTGTTGTCAGCTATCGGGGGCATCGATCCCACTGATTCTAATTTGATCTGTTTCGATCTAGAGAACCATGTTCCGAGAATCCCTCATCAGATAACCTTTCTTATTCAGGTAATCATTAATGAAAAGACCATCCACCGCACAGTCATAGATGGAGGTGCTTCTACCTGCATCATGTCAACTGCGTTTTAGAAGGCTATTGGTTCCCTTGCACTGAACTAGTCTCTGAACACATTGGAAGCTTGATAAATTAGTTTACTTAGAATTTGTACTTTGATCGGGTCGTGTTGGAGCGCAAGACCCTAGACTTAGATCACAAAAGTCCAGGTTGTGAAGTGGTGTGACATGGTTTATGATGATATGCATGTCTCTTTCAGATGGTTGGTTGCGACTAGACTATGAGTTATCATATGTGATCCTTATCATTATTAGATGGCTACGACCATCCCTTGGTTTCGTTATGATCCTCTTTGACGGATGATTGCGCCCATACCCGGATCCATTTACATGATCATTCTCTAGATGGTTGCATCCATGCCACGATCCATGTATCATTTGACAGAGATCTCAGTCTATGTATATGTATATGTACTTGCTTACAGGTTTTTCGACAGCAGACCAGTTCCCCGCACTGATTTATAAATCATTTCATCGCTCACTTTGGTTCGGCCTTCACGCATGAGGGGGCATCTGTTACATAGAATTTTGTCACTATCCCTGTACTCCCCGTTCCTTGATCCTGGAGGACCTCTACAAGGAGCCCCACATGCTTTGCCTTCATGGAGAAACTCCCATTATGTCCCTCTTCATGAGCAGATCATTTCCCTTTCGCACCATTTCCCCTGAAACTTTTGTTTTTCCTAATTTACAAGACCGACGCTAATGGCCTTTATCTCCCCTGCGTCGATGTGCAGAGATTAGCACTATTCCCTGCGTCGATCGGTGCGACTAAGTTGTGTTCTAGTTGCACCAATCCTGTTATGGAAAGTTTTTTAAAATTAGAGCTAAAGCTTCCATCTCTAGAAGCTTCGTAACGGAAGTCTGGTAAATGGTTTGGTAGGATGGACTCGAGTATGACAGTTTGGGATCCTTTCCCCTATAATGATGGAACTACATCAAAGGATAAGTCCTTCTCCCATGAGAAGAGGATCCATCTCCCATCCATCTTTCCTATATAAACCTCCTTCCCAAGCACAAACTAGTGACATAGTTAGAGTGTTGGTTGAGTGTGAGTATACTATTTTGATTTGAAAAGCAAGCTATTACTAGTTATAGCCATCTAGTTGTGTGAGGGAGAAGTGTGTTTTGGTTTGGAGTGAAGCCTAAAGGGAAGATTCTTTAAACTATTGTTGTTTGAGGTCATCATGAAGTGCTAGCAGAAGTGTGTGGGAACCTGGTCTTATCATAGGAAGACTGTGACGTAAAGATGAATGGTTGTAATCTCTCTTTGATATTAATATGTGAAACTATCGATTGATTTCCTACATGTTTTGTAATATTAAATATTCATGTCTTGATGCTTCTTGACTCATTAAGTAGGTTGGATTGCAATTTATCTATTATTATGTTTGTGTGTTGTTGTTGTTTACTTGTTTCAGGAGCTTGAAGAAGAAAGCGAGAAATTGTTGGAGCGAGCAAGCGAGGACATCATCAAACAGGATAAGCGACCAAGAGGTAGGCCCTCTTGATTGATCCTAACCTAAGAAAATCTTCCATAAAATGTACCTGTTGTGGCTAGACCCATTATCAAGCTAGAGGAATTCGTTCGTGTCCACACTTATAATTTTACTTCACCACAAGTGGAGAAATAAGGAAAGGAAAACCTTGTGTTGCGTAAGAAAATTTAAAGAAACTTGGTTGTTTGAGGAAAGAGAAAGCGATTGGGATTTCCTTTGCACCGAGCTCCAACAAAATCCACAAAATACATAGAGAATTCCTCAATTAACGCAGTACTCTTAGTGATAAGGTAAGCATCAAAGACTCCTCAAACAACTAGAATGATTTCGAAAAGTTAAACTCCATATTTGTTTAATATGTGCCACAATGGGAGAAAAATACGACTTCAGTTCCGGATTTTTAATGATTTTTCATTTTCAAAATCCTCTGCCACCTGTAGAATCCATCATTTCTCAAGATATTAGAAATGAGTTTAATTGAAACTATATGTTTACATGGGGAAGACAAATCATTAACAAGATGTTTCTACAAGTTTTTCTACAAACTCTTCTTGCAATTCAGGGATCAAAACTACGATTTCCTAATGCAAATTTTGTCAAAAACTTTGCACAGTGAATTTTATTTCAAAAACACAGTATGCAGTTTCTAAAACAAAGGAGGCTTTTTCATAAATTTTTATGAGGAAATATGGTTTGTAAAAACAATGAGAGGTTTTCTCATAGTCGAGATTTTTCTTTGGCTCTTTTTATACAGTCAAAAATCTTTCTTCAATCAAATTTATAAACGGAGAACCTTGTATTGATATTATTTGCAGTAGTAGTCAAGAAAATTGAATATTTATAAGAAAAGGAAGTAATCTCATTTGTTTTCAAAAGCTAAGGAGATCTAGTAAGTGCATTTACCAAGATTGTTATTACATGAATAATAATAATAATAATAATTATGTTTATTATCTTCATAATGAGATTATTTACTGGGCAAGTTATATAAATTGGTATATAGATCATATGCAAATGGCAACAAAAATGGAACCCAAAGAATTCAAAGTAGAAAATTGGAGTAAGGAAGTAGTGGAAAAATTGTTTCAAGCAGGACTAGTGGAGTTCCTTAGGAAGTTTAATGGCCACAATGACAAAATTACACAAGAATTTATATAAAATTTTGAAAATGGGCAAACTAAAGTGGGTGAACTTCCTATACTAGTAAATCCAACTTTCATATCTCAAGCATTATAACTTCTTCTAATAGGAGAAGAATATCACAAGGGTTTACATTTTAAGGAGAAATGATGGACCTTTTTCCTAGAAAAACAAAGGAAAGGGACCTTTGATAGGACAAAAGGAATTTTAAGGGATTGGTTTAGAGAGCCTTGGTCAGAATTAGTTGTGATCATCCAAAAATATTTTACTTGTGACAATAGGCACAATATAGTCTACCTTTACCATATAAGATTGCTTCAACATATCAAAGGAGACTGTAAAATCAATATTCCTTACTTCTTTTCAAAGAGCTTGACTAAAATGATAGAAAATGTTAAAAACAAAAATGAAGCTAAAGAGGCTAATGTCTATCATTATGGGTTGATTAAGATCCTTGTGGAGTATCAGGCAAGGAAAAAAGGGATACTTTGGAATATATTTTTGGCCAAAAATCACTTTGAAGACCAATTAATAGGAAATGAGGAAAGGTTTGAGAAATTACATGTCACAAAAAGTATCATGAATTCTCCTTTACATCGAGGGACAAGATTGAAAAAAAAGTAGGATGGTGTTATGATTGAGAAAGAAAAATCATTTTTTTCCATTCCTAGGAGATCAAGAAGAAGGTCACAAGAAGAAGTAAGCAATCAAGGGAAAGACCCAGAAATTGAGATTGTTGAAACTGAACCTCCACAAACATCAAAACAAATTAATGATATTATATAGAGATTGGAGGAGGAAGCTCAGGAAGAGCCCATATAAAAAGGCTCTTATTTTGAGGATGCTTGGGTTGGAGCCACCTCATCTCATTCATATGCTAAAGAGGCAAGGGAAGAATCCAAAGAATTGCATAATGAGGAATATCTGAAGAAAATATCAGAGTTGACTAGTGAGCTAGAGGTCAACAAAATCATGGAAAGACACTTGAAGAGGGAGAAAAAAAATGTACAACGAAAACAACAACAACATAGTCAAAGAAAACAAAAAATTGAACAAGCAAATCAAAAATCTTGAAACTCAGAATATGCTCATTTATAAACAAGCCTATAGATGGCTAAAAGAGAAGAAGTTATGGCAATATAAATATGAAAAACAAAAAGTAAAAGCTGCCATCTACAAAGCAGAGGCACATGAAGGCATTGATATTTCACTTAGAGCTACATGAGAAGAGGCTACAGGTTTAGGTATAGCATGGAAAACATCACTCAGAAGGTCCAAATGGAGGAAGCAAGCATGAGGACATGCTTGAGTATCAGCAAGGGGGAGATGTTGGCCCTCAATTTTGGTCATTTTTACCTATCTTAAATTGATCCACTTACCACCATATTCCATCATATTTCACTTATATATGCTTCATTTCACTCTTATTTTGCATATTCAGTTAACTAAAATAAGTTTTTCAAATTTTAGAGATTTTTGTAAAAATTGGGTTTTAAGAGTAAATTTGGACTGCACTAAAAATTCTTGTAATAGCTCTGTTAAAGTAATATGTGCATGACATTGTTGTACTTTGAAACAACCCCCCCATTTATATATAGAAATATCTGAGGTTAGACATATAAATGGAGACCCTTTTTAAATTTTTGGTCTTAGAATAATAAAACCTAACTCTAAGAAATTGCCTTAAAAAACTCTTAAAACAACCCAAAGATAGGATCCTCATCGCAAATCACAAATCGTGTTTTTTCCATGTGATGAACATGAAACACCTTTAAAAAATTGTGATGTGTGATCAAACCTACCACTGAAATATCCCAATTAAACAACTTGCGAACTCGCAATCGCATTTCTCAGAAATCGCAAGTAATCAAGCCTTGCCACTATGAACTTCATTAACGATTTGTGAAATGCGATATTGCGATATCGCAATCACATTTTCACCTTTGAAGCAGGCAACACTACATTACATCGTTTTAAAGATTGTGATGTGCGAATATAGGGGTAAGAATGTGAATTAAATGTGTTTGAATGTAATAATGAACGGTTTGACAAGTTAATAAATGTTTAGCGTCCCAAGGAGGGGTAATGATTTTCCAAGTTATGGGCAGTTAACATTGGATATCTCATCTAAACCTTTCCCACGATCCAAATTCATTTCATAAAAGCTTTCATTCTTAATTGCCCAATACCGTCTATGCTGATATATCTCATCCATTTCAGGCAAGCTACAAAAGACATGTCACTGAGGAAGGTGATGCAGAAACAAAATAAATAGAGCATCGCAGAGTCTGAGTTCATAGAAATGGATCCTATATTCTCTTATATGGTTTGTAGCACTAAAGGGGGAGCAACAACTTGGGAGGTCATATACAAAAAGCTCGAGGATGAGCGTCCCAAGGTTACTGTCACAAAAGCAATAGCTGATTCAACAAGACCTTCAGGACTCCAATTCAAGCATGCTGCCTGTTCTTTCCTTCATAGGATAGGAGTGAGAGCTAAAATACTGCCATACACAGATATGATCAAGTGGGTGGTGGAAAAACTCACAATTGAAGATAGGCAATTCAGGAATTCATGAATGGAACTCATGGGGTCATTCAGGGCAGAGGACTTGAAACAAATCTACCATATCCCTGACCCTCGGGATATATATGATACCACATACATGGCCAACTTCGCAAAGAAGAACCAAGAGCCCTTCAAGGTGATTCAGGGTTGAAGAGTGTTGGAGAACAAATTCAAATTCAAGAAATCGGGTATATATGCTATAGCCTCTTTGGAAAACCCCTACAGCTATGCAGCTGCTATGTTATGTAGACTATGTGGGTTACCCAATAATGCTAAGTTTTCCATAAAATGGATTCCTCTTATTGATGCATGTGTTAATTCCTACATTATGAATTGGGCCACCATCCTATCTGATAACCTAGCCACCATCATCACCGAATATCGACAAAAGAGATCCTCCTCTCCAGAGAACCTTCCTCCTTTCTATTCCAGTGCCTACATTATGGATGCCATCTGTTTTTGCACTAAATTTCCAATCATGGGTTGGAAATGGACCTTACAGGACCCCTACCCTATCCATCTCATTCATAAGAAAATGTGGGAATCCTATTACATACCCCATCCCTATAAAATATGTCATGTTGTTATTTTGCCTCTGCATCAATTAATTTTCAATAGGAAAGCCCCCAGGTTTTCCTAAGAAGCCGCTACAAACCTTCTAGTTGTTGGCAAATATTTTGTTGAAGAATGGTTTGCCTATGTTAGGGTTTTTGGTAGCACAGTAGACCCACATGTCCTCCCCTTGTATATTTCTAATAAATTGTTGGCAAGGGAAATCGCCTACCAAACCGTGGGAAAAGGCCTGACCAAAGTTCTCAAATAAAGCAAGAAATTGTTATGGCCATCTTTTCCTATCAAGTGCGGTTCTTTTTCTTTGGCAAATTTCAATCATGTGATAAAGGAATCAGTAATCATAGAAGGCCCCAGGCTTCATACTTTGCCGAAAAGGAAATCTGATCCCAACAAGGTAGCATATAACATGACTATTGTGCTAAAGATCAAGCCATATAACCATGAGGCTAATGATTTTGAAGACCTATTACAATTGGCTATATCATTTGAACAATTGTTCGAATGGGCAAGGGAAAATCGAAGTCCTGGAGATTTTGGAAACTTTCAGGAATTCAGAAACAGAAGGCTCGAAATAATCATGATGCACTTGTTGAAAATCGAGGACAAGCCCACACCCAGTGTGACTGTTAATAGCAAAGGACCTAGTTCTCGCATTGAATCTTAGGTAAATATTGAGAAAACACTAGATACAGGGAAGGCCCAAGATGTTGATAACACAACAAAATCCAGCAGGAAGTCAGCAGAGAAACAGGTTATGAGAACCCCACCTAAAGAGATCAATTAAGAAGTCAAAAGCGACAGTTTGGAGCAGGAATGGGATCAGTTTAATAAGAAATTGCAAGACACTCCCAACACCACAGATACCCATGAAACAATGGAGTGTCAAACTCTTCTGCATAATCAAGAAAATACAAATTCCAAGCCAATAAATGAGAAAGCAACAACATCTCAGCAGACTAAGATTATCCCGCTCTACCCAAAATAGAGATTGTCTTGAAAGTGACTGAAATCCCTCCTCTAGATGTGTTCTATAGCCCACTGCACAAGGTTGTAGTAAGAAGACAGAGGAAAAAGGAGAAGGGTAGAGACACCTGAGCTCCCACCTGGAAACGAGCCAATGGACATAGTCTGGAGGGACATTCCTTCCAAGCCAGCTAAGAACTTGACTAGATTGTCACAGTTTATGGGAGCATATGCAACGTCCACCATGGAAAAAGCCATTGAATTCTCTATTTTTTTGAGAGAAAAGGAGGAGAAGATTGCACAACTCAAGCAACAGCTCGAAATAAAAAGGGAAAATGTGAACAGGCAAGCCGCTGACCAGCTCTCCCAATTGCAAGAGAGCATGGAGGTCCTAAAGATAAGCCATGAAGCTGATATATCGCCCAAAAATATGCAACTCCAAGAATTGCAGCAAGCCATGGAAATATATAAGGATACTCCTACTCTCGAGGATTTCATTAAATAGGCATTGGAATTGAATTCCCTCCTGATGAAACAGCAAGAACAATTTTGCCAAAAGATGTCACACATCACTCCTTATCTGATCACTAGCGACCAGCTAACAGATAAAGCGATCGACCAGAGAACCAAGTTTACTGATCTAAACACTAGAATCTCAGAGTTCATCGAATGGCAAGAAACAGAAAATGGGAGGAAATCCAGTCTACCTGAGATTGAGGAGACACACAAGGATATCCTTTTCACAGATTGGGACGCAAGGATCAAGAAAGTGGAACTAGCAGTGGCAAGAGTAGCTGGGGTGGCGAAGAACATAATCAAGGCGGTAAACCACACTCTGTTTGCCACCAACCTTGTAAAAGAAGGTAATCCAAAAGAAATGCCCAATTTAGGTGATTTTCATCAAAGTTGGCAGGAAAAAGCAGAAACTCAAAGAGAAGCAATCACAAAATTGGCAAAGACCGACTGAGATTCATATTGGCAATACCTCATCAAGCCACATAGCCAAATCATGACCCTTAACTTCTCACTTCATTCAACTCAACAGATGTTTCCATCTCTCACTGATGCGATCTTCGCAGGACAGGTCAAAACACATTTGGGGCACCTCCTCAAGTCAAACCAATGGCCAAAATATGCAATTTGAAGGACAAGCTAGCAGACAACAAATCATAATCTTCATCTCTGCTCATCAAGCCACTGTTTATTTTTAGAATTAGTTAAATAGTTAGGAGGAAGGTTGTTTGAAACCTCCTCAATTTTTTGTATAATCTATTTTTTCACATTAGTTATAATAGTATTTATACCCTTCTCATGCATTTAGAGAAAGGTTCGGAATTTTATCAAAATCATTTGCAAACAGTGCACTATTGTAAGTTTGTGAATGCTTTGGTGAAATTATGAAACATGATAATTTCTTTTAAATATCAGACTACTTTCCTTTGTTGATGTATTATTGTATACTTGGGAGATAATTTGATCTGAAGAAAGGAGTTGATCCATGTCATTATTCAGATGAGCATAACTTCACACATATGGCACTTTTATCTTGTATGATTGATTCTATTTATGTTTAATTAGTGACAACAGACACCTGCGTGAAAACTGAGTGTATAATTGGAAGGCTAGGGAACCACAGATGGATGAACACCTATTGGTTCGGTTAAATTGAGCAAATAGAGGCCCGGTCAACAATGGTCAAGCTAGACCTATCATTTAGAAATCCCTATTAAAAAGGGGTAGAATATTATTTTTTTGGATTTTGCCTAATTTTGTGAACTAGACTTAATGAGTTCGCCCTGGATGGATGGATTAGGATAGATAAAGATTGCTAGAGCTATTGTAGCTAATTTTGTTGATAATTTTCTTATTTAAACTGAGTTTATGAACCATTCATGTATGTAATTTGTATTCAAACTATTGGAGACCTTTTGATAATTTGAAGAATACTTTTTACTGTTATAATTTGTTATTCATACTGTGGATATTTTCATAATTTAGCTGTAGCTGAGAGTTCCTTAGGTGTATAAGGCAAGGTTGGAGGACCCCCATACCAAGCTAAGTACACTTTGATTACATTAGTATAATTTTAATTTTAGTATTTCTTGTTTCATATTTATGCTTTAGTTATTTAGATGTGTCATGCTTTTTGTGTGATTTTGGGATGATGTTAGATTAAAATCAAATTTGCATATGAAAGAAAAAATAATAATTTAAGTTAAATTATCTTTCTATCAAGTTATGAATCATAGCTAGAATCATCCTTTTTGCATTTCCTGTATTATTTCTTGAATTCCAGTTTTATTTGATGCAATGGTAATGTTATTGGAGTAGATTTGTAAGGAAGGACAACCAGGATATCCTAAGTTAGAAGCCTCTTCTATTGCTATTTACACATTACAAACCACTGCTCATTACTTTCTCTTCTTGGGGATAGTACTGTGAGGAAGGAAAACCAGGACCTCCTAAGTTGGGAGCCTCTTCTCTTGCTTCCTGCATCTTGAACCAGAAAATTTTTAGTATTTTAAAATTTAGAATATATTTGTAATATGCACTTCCTTTAAATTTATAGTCTTGCCTTCCTAAATTGATTTCACCTGAAATCCATATATTTTGAACATGCTTCCAAGTCTACAAACCCAGATTGACAAGTAAAATACATGTGTTAGTTTACTTAGTAAATTGACCTTACACTAGCTCATCAGGGTTTGGTGGAATGTGTGCTCTACATCAGAACCCTGTCTCACTAGGGTTTGGTGGAATGTGTTCTACATTGGAACCCTAGCTTATTAGGGTTTGGTGGAATGAGTGAGCAAGACCCTTACATTGTCTTAGAAATGTTTACTTTGGTATGTGTGTGTTTGTCTGATCAAACCCTAGTGTAATCAAAATGATTGTGTGTCTAACTCTTATTTGATATTGTTGTGAAGTTGGGTTTGACTAACACATGATATATATTTACATGATGATGAAGTCTAGGCATATATAGATATGTCCTTTTGGTTGAAATCC
This sequence comes from Pinus taeda, assembly GCA_000404065.3. Classification (NCBI taxonomy): domain Eukaryota; kingdom Viridiplantae; phylum Streptophyta; class Pinopsida; order Pinales; family Pinaceae; genus Pinus; species Pinus taeda. The sequence continues at coordinate 134,215 of APFE031294959.1, forward strand.
TAGTTTGGTCTAGGTCAAATATATTTATGTTATTGGACATATGATATGCTTATGTATGGTTATGAATCAATAGATATGTGTGCTTACCTACTCATTGATGGTCATGAGTCTTAGGATTTAATGAAGTCCTTGTCTGAGACTCTAGGATGATGATATCTAGAAATCTAGGGTGTTATAGCTAAACCCTAGAGAAGTTAAAATTGCCTAGGATGTGTGATATAACAATACAAAATCTATTAGATGATTATTGAAAATGAAAAATCTAAGCTGTTTGCAGTTAAATCCTAGTAATGACATTGTCTAATGTGAAATATAAAAATTTGAGATCTATGTATTTAATGATTTTTGATATTGTGAAATTGGAATTCTAGGGTTTTGGAGTTAAACCTTAGTCGAAGTAGAAATCTCTTATGACTATATGATAATTGAGATTTGTGAAGAGATTTATGAAATTTGAATTTTTGGTTTGATGATTGCTCGGAAATATAGGGGTTGGAACTAACCCTAGTGGAAGCTAGTCAAGTTAATTACTAAGTCATAATTGACTTTTATTGATTTTTTTGTATGAAATCTAGGAGTTGTATGGATCCCTAGTCAAAAATATGACATGTGTATTCTGAAAGGACGATAGCTGCTTTATAGATCTATATTTGTGTGAATTGTTTCTAGGGTTTTCTATATAGTAAGGTATGTCATACTTTTGGAAGACACATTGAAACCCTAGATAGAATGGATGTTTTTATGGAGTAGTCTAGGGTGTGTAAAGTCCCTAGAAAGATGTTGAAGAGTATATGTCTCTTGTTTGTAATTGAGTCTAGGTATTTTATATGAATAAAGTTAAAATGCTTCTATGATTTTAATATGGCTAACATCCTGATTCTATAGTTTTGGTTGTACTTGCTATTAAACTTGTGCAGGTACACAATCTTCAACTTGGTGAAGATGCTCATTGATGTGATAAGCATGATGGGGATGATGATAACTCTAATGAAATGGTTGGAAGCCACAAATGATTCTCCAATTTTGTAAAGAAGAAGTTAATCTCTTGGAGGAAGCATGTATAGAAGAGATCTCCCTAAGATTAAGAGGAAGTATGGATAAAGAGGTTATTCTTGGTTGAGAGGGAGTGACATATATGGTTCTATGCTTCATGTGCCATGCACTAGACCATGACTAATAGTTGTAAGTCTAAGTAAAGGCTATGAGCAAGAAAAGGAAATTGGAGAATGCATTTTTGAAAGTGTTGTTGAAAGGAAGAAAGCAAGATCTGATTGAAGAATATGTTGTTGCATATGAAGTAGGAAGAAAAACATATGATCAAGGAATCTTCTATCAAAGATTCGGTTGATAGTCCTACTATAAAAAGTTGAGAAGAAACATCAAGTTGTCTGAAATACCTCAGATTTTTGTATTTGATTATGTACATGTGAAAGTATATTAGTAATTGGGGTTGTGTTTGTACAGGTGAATCTCTTGAAGAAATTGATAGCATGTTGGTTACTAAGCAATTTCATTAGGAGAGATTGGTTATTCTTGATCTGTTGGATCAAGGGGTGTTGAGGCTTTGTGAGTGAAGCATTACCTCGGAGGACATATAGCCGGCAAAATGTGTTGATGTCTAGAAGTTGGAAATGTGGTGTTGATAAAAGAGTTATGTTTTGGATACATACTGGATTTTTGAGTTGATGGTTAGCAAGTAAGCCTGATGGTACCTAGAGGGGCTAAAAGCTTGAGTCCATCTTAGTCCCACCTGGATAGATTGCCTTGGTCAGGAATCTAGTCCATGGTATTGCGAGGCCTAAAGTTCTTCATGGTTCATATAGTTTGAGATCTTCCATTGTACATGTACATTATGAATACCTCCCTAGTTAAGAGGTAGTGTTGGAAAATGTAACTATGTTCGGTCTTTAATAATGTACTTGAGTCAGTCCACATGGGGTAGCTCAAGTGGCAGTGGCCGTGGAAATGAAGTCTCACCAAATCGGAAGTCTTGGGTTCAAATCTTGGGCTACCCTTCCCCCATAGCGGGGTATGTAATGGACATGGAAATCGGAGAGTCCTACCAAGCTTACAAAAAAAAAATGTACTTGAGTCATTATGTAATGTACTTGTCAAAAGAATAAAGAAAAGAATTTTTATTATCATTATTGTGACTTATTAAAAAATGGGTTTAATTTTGGGTCACCATGTCTTAGGTCAAAGTCCTCATTGAGGACTTCTAGGATTTATTCTGGGTCTATAGAATTATTGTGCATTTAAAGAGACCCTTCTTGGGCTTTTGAATCATGTAAAAAGGTTTAGTATTGAGTCAAATATGAATTATGGAACCTCAACACCATGTCAGCCTAAGGGAAGATCAAGTCGGCCTAAGACCCTATTCGACCCCTATAAAAGGAAGGACATCGAATTCATTTGGAGCATCACTTCTCATCAAGTTCGAATTCTCTCTACTAGGCATAAGTGTGAAAATCTTGTTGATTGGCAGAAGTGTGAAGTGGGTAGATGGGAAAGTTTGTTGCCAGGAAGCCAAAGTGAATGCAAGTTTGGGTGAGTCTAAGGAGTCAAGGAAAATCAAAATTTTGGTGGTGGTCTCTCTCTTTTTCGTGCTCTAGATTGTGAGATTGAAGTCTTCCAAGTTGGACTGTTGTCAGAAGCTGTTAGTTGCTGCATTGTTGAAGTTGTTGGGAAGAGGTCAATCTTCTGGAGGCTGACTTGGTGTGGAGGAAAGGTCTAGTCTGTGTCTAGGGTGAAGAGTCTCAAAGAATACTATTGAAAGGAAGCATTACTTTGACTGGGTTTTCCCCTCAAGGGGGGTTTTTCCCTGACATGTGCCTACATCTTGTGTTCATTGTTTTATGTGTTGTTGCTTTTGGTAATTGCTTGATGATTTAAAGAAACAAGATATAAAGAATCATAATAATAAGAAACATCACAAGTAATTATCAAGATCAAGAAAATATTTATTGCCTTTCTAATTTTCCAACAATGTATTGATTACAGGGAGTTGAACAAGGTGACGATCAAGAACATATATCCTTTGCCATGGATTAATGACTTGTTTGATCAGTTGAAGGCATTGGCAAAAGAAAAGATGCAATAATTGGGATTTTATTTATGAAATGATGGAAAATAGGAGAAAAGGAAGGTGAAAGGTCACATAATTGCATGAGAGGAAAACTTAAGGAAAAAATAAGGAAAATGAAGAAAATAAAGGTCTCAATGATAAAAAGGCTTATGAGGATCACTTCACAACCTTCTGCTAGCTTTAACTTGGAGCTCTCTTTTATTATCTCTCTCTCACACATACCCTTGTGCACTTAGAGTTTCCTTGGAGAATTCTTGGATAAATTTGGCATATATTGGATTTGGAGAAAGAAAGCAAAGGAAGGAAGGAAAGTGCAAGGGAACAAGTGGATCAATGATTATAGTTGGATTGCTTTGCAGGTAACAGGTTGCATGTGTCATTTGATTTCTAATTTATGGATGCATGGTATATGCATGTGAATATCTGGTTATGTTTTGTCATTGGCATGGAGGATTTCCTATATTGATAGTGGTTTTAGCCTTTCCTTGCCATTTCTTGGATATCTGTGGTGTTGTGGGTTTTCCACTTGATTGTTTTCTTATTGGTGCTTGTAATTCCTTATGGTCGTGGGTTGGAACAAATGCTCTGGAAGCCCTCAAATAAATTGGGTTGAGTTACTAGTCATGGAGCCTAGTTTGGGACAAACGTTATGGATCTCTTGGTGGGTTGAGTTACTAGTCCCTGGAGCCAGGTTGGACAAACACTTTGGAGCCCTGCAAGGATGTCGGTTGAGTTATTACTTCTTGGATCCCTGGACAACTTAGGTAGAGACCGATCTAGTTGGTGCTAGTGATGTCCGATTGTGAGGTGGAACCACTGGTTGAGGGTTGAGGTGGTTTGGCCTATAAAAGCCTTGGTTTGGTTTTGTTTGGTTTATTCCATGAGATCCCACATTCATCCTTGGAATATGGCACAGGGGTGATTGGCTGAAAGAGATATTTGGTTCAACCCAATCTATGATTGGGTGGTAAGTGGAACTCCCTGACTTGGTTGGCTTTTGCATATGATAATAAGAGCTCTTTTCCTATTGTATTTTATGTGATGGTTGTTCTATCATGGTTATTATTATGGTTACATGTTGGTTATAAACATGGTTCCACAACAGGTTCTAGCTATGGCTCATGATGTGTTTGATTTTTTTATGAATGGTTAATGAATGCATGAGCTAAAAAATATTATTGCAAATATTATGAGATGGCATTAGACCCCTATGTTCAGATATGCATTCATGACCTGTAGATTACATATTCTCAATATGTTTGACAAAATTATTTTCATGGTTAGGCCTAGTTAGGTCAAGTCTTTGATCAAATTTTGTATGAACATATTTTTCTTGATTTCATTTATTATTCTAGAAAGTCTCACTGAGTTCTAGGTAGTGGTCTGGAGGCTGACCTGGAATTTAGGCTCATAATTTGCGATTGCACCCTCTAAGCTTGAGAAATTGGGTTGCAAACGAATGGATGTAGTGTTATGCATGAAGTTGAAGGATTCCAACCACATGGAACCCTTGCTATGAGAGGGATTGTGGGCCTAGGGTTGATAAATAGAGGTTCGACTCAAGGTTTGGCCACCTGGGGTGGTTGGTCAGCCTCTAAGTGACATGTAGATCCTGTGAGATGTGGTGGGTTGTCAGTTTTTCATCATTAGTTGGCCCCACTTCCTTAATTGGATCTAGGAGATCGGGTAAGGTCATCGTAGCTCTTTTTCTCGTGTTTACGCTGACAGGGCGGTGAAATTGGGTAAATGTGGGAGGGGTGGTTACATATTGGTATTAGAGTTGGCTTCTACTCTATTTGGGTGATATATGATACCATAGATTGGTATCAGAGCTCCTAGGTTCAACACTTGGACTGGATGGGAAAAATGTGTTTGTCATGCATGCTTGTTGTCTATGTGTTTGTTATGCATGCATTGTGATGGTCATTTTTTTAGTTGTTTCATCATGTTTTATTTGATGATGTTGATGTTGAGATGATTGATAAGTTGCTTTCATTATAAATATACATATGTTATGATAATCTAGACAGATTTGTGTAGACAAGATAACCTCCCCTGAACTTCACTAAGGTACGTTGGATTATATTTATATTTGGTTATTTGACATTATATTTTTACAAGAAGTATAAGATCAAGATGACAAGCAAAATGGTGGAATAAAATTCATGTCATTCTCCCTACAAATCATATGAACAACATGGTGATGAGTACTCCCCTTACATAGCAGATACATTAAGAAGTTCGAAAGCAGAGATCAAGAGTTGTAAGGCAGATAATGATAGGATCATTCAGTGACGGAAAAAACTTGATAGGGCACGGGAAAAGCAAGAAGAGGTGAATGCAAACATACTTTAGAGTCTATCAGATTTGCAGAGACAGGGACCGCTTAGGATCACTCATGGATAGGAGGAAAGGACCAATGGGGCATATGGTAGCAGGTCTCAAATTAGGATACAAGTTTGATAGGGATGATAAAGTCATAGATGGCAGATTCTTGGATAGAGTGAGAGGGGTAATGAATGTGGGTTCTATTCTAGTTCCAGTTTAGAGAGACAACATCTTCATCACCATCACCATCCATACTGGAGGAGTGAGAAACAATATTTTCCAGAGGAATTCAAGAAAGAAAGGCCTCCTATATTTTATGGAGAAATGAAAAAGTCACAAGATGCAGAAGCTTGGTTGCTTGGGATGAATAAGTTTTTCAGATTGCATTATTATTTAGAGAATATGAAAGTCGGGATAACTACTTTCAAGCTTAAAGGAAAAGCAAACATTTGGTGGGAAGATGTGAAGAATGTTAGAGGCATTTAATAAGAAGAGAGATTTGGAGTGAGTTCTAGAGACTTTTCAGGAAGAAGTATCTATATGAAAGATACTATGATGATAGGGCAAAGGAATTCTATGAGTTTAAGATGGGATCTATGACGATGAGGAGTATACCACCATATTCCTCGATTTATTAAGATATGTTCCTTATTTTAAGGAGGAGGAAGAAAAGATTTAGAGATTCGTTAGTGGGTTGCCAGTGTCAATCAAAGACATGATTGAGTTTGATGATCCCAAATTATTGAAGGAAGCCATCAGAAATTTGAAGCATTGTTATGAGCAATCAAAGCGCAAGACTAAATCTAAACATGATTGGAAAGGTAATGACAAGACTAGGGGAAAGTGGGATAAGAAGTGAGGAAGACTACAAGATATAGGTAACAAAGAGAATGAGCGTCGCACAAGAAGTTCAATATAACTAACAGAGGGTAGGGATTTCAGCCTAAGGAGCAAAACAAGGGTGAGGGCAAGAAGCCTTTATAGTGTTGAACTTGTGGTGGAGAGCATCGTAGGAGAGATTGTCCACAACATCAGGTTAGCAGACCGCAGATTTACAGTACTCAAGAGGCACAAACAATTGGGGATGTTGGATAGAGTATTCCTCATATTTATGCAGCATTAGATAATAAGAATATTGGTCATCAGGTATCTATTATCAAATTGGAAGGTAAGATTTGTGATCATGTTGTTTCTGTTTTGATTGACCCTGGATGTAACTATAGTTATATCAGTCTTGACATGGTGGATGAGTGTAGTTTGAATAAATAAGTGCATGTAGAGTCTTGGTTGGTTCAGTTTCCTACAAGTACCAAGAAAATAGTTCATCATTGGGTAAGATCTTGTGCATTTGAACTGAATAGTATGTCTGCACCAGTGTATCTAAACGTGCTTCCGTTGGGATCATACATTATGTTGTTGGATATGGATTGGTTGTACATTCACGGGAATAAGGTGGATTGCTATGATAAGGCTATTGAGTGCTTGGAGGATGATTGAGAGAAGAGAATCTTGCAAGGTAAGAAGAAGCCTACATTAGTGAGAATGGTCATAACTATGCAGGAAAAGTGCAGTAATAAGAAAGGATGTGTATTTTTTGTAGATCATATTTCTAGTGATAAAGGTAAGGATGTTGAAGATGCAGAAATCTTGAAGAGGTATCCGGTTTTGTAGCAGTTTCAGGATGTACTTCTAGTAGATATTTCAAAATTACGACCTCATAGGGAAGTGGACTTTTCTATTGAGTTGATGTCGAGAGCAGCACTAGCATATAAGGCACCATACAGGATGAGCACTCCAGAGTTTGTGGAATTGAAGTTTCAATTGAAGCAAATGCTTGGTAAGGGATACATTAGGCCAAGTGTGTTACCTTGGGGTGCACTAGTGTTGTTTGTGAAGAAGAAGGATGGTACTCTCAGGTTGTGTATTGATTACAGGCAGTTGAGCAAAGTGACGATTAAGAACAGGTACCCTTTGTCGAGGATGAGTGATTTGTTTGATCAATTGAAGGGAGAAAGAGTGTTCTCAAAGATTGATTTGACATCAGGATATCATCATTTACGTATCAAAGAAGAGGACATCTACAATGCTACTTTCTGGACCATGTATGGCCATTATGAGTTTGTTGTGGTTCCTTTTGGTTTGACTAATGCTCCATCTACTTTCATGTGTTTGATGAATAGTGCATTGTGTCGCTATCTGGATAAGTTTGTGATTGTATTCATTGATGACATATTGATCTATTCTAAGAATGGGTAAGACCATGCATAACATCTAGCAACAATGTTAAGATTGTTGAGAGAGCATCAATTGTATGCCAAGCTTAGTAAGTGTAGCTTCTTTCAGATAGAAGTTCATTACTTGGGGAATGTGGTTTCTAATGAAGGTGTAGTAGTGGAACCATAAAATATCAGAGCTATTATGGAATGGGAAACACGTAGGAATATGGATGAGGTCAAATCATTCATGGGGTTAGCAGGCTACTACAAGAGGTTCATCAGGAACTTCTCACAGATTGCCTATCTTATTACATCATTGCAAAGGAAAGGAAAGAAATTTGAATGGAAAAAGGAATACGCAACTAGTTTTGAGCAATTGAAGCAATTGCTTACAAATGATTCATTATTGAAGATTGTGGATTCAGACAAAGAGTTTGTGGTATCTATAGATGTTTGCAAGAGATGACTTGGTGGGGTTCTGATGCAGGAAGGATAGGTAGAATGCTATAAATCAAGGAAATTGACTAAGCACGAAAAAAATTACGTGACACAAGATATTCAATTGACAATGATTATTCATGCATTGAATATGTGGAGATATTATCTTATTGGCAAGAGGTTCATCTTGATGAGTGACCACAATGGGTTGAGGTACTTGTTTGACCAACCTAATATTAATGTTAGGCAAGCTAGGTGGTTAGCTATGCTTAGTGAGTTTGATTTCGAGATTAGGTATATTAAGGGTTAAGAGAATAGGGTTGCAAATGCGCTTAGCAAGAGAGTGCATGTCAATCACATAGCAACTATGAGTTCATATGTGACAGACTTGCAGGAGCGAATCTTGCAAGCAGGACAACATGATGAAAGGTACCAACAACTTAAGCACAAATTACAGCAACAAGGTACAGGTGATCAAGATGTAAATTATAATCTCACGACAGATGGTTTAGCATTAGAGAAATTTTGAGGTCTAAAATGGGCCTCCTAAGGAATATTATAGAATAATATTGGAAATAATAAAATAAGATTAGATTACATCATCAAATTTTAGAGGGAAAAAAGAAAAACTACTTTTTCAACTCATTTTTGCAACATATCTCCATATGGTTTTACTCAAATTTCAAGCGGGACCACGCGTTGGATGCATAATTTATTTCCTCATCTAAGGAGTACCCATGTTGCATACTTTATATGGACCCTGCTACACAAAAAATGAAAAATACGTTAAAAAACATGATTGCAATCACAATCACATTTTTTCATGTATTTCTCATTTTTTCCTATATTAGGGTCCATCAAAAGTATCCAACATGGGTACTCTTTGGATGAGGAAACTTTCTATGGACCCTACTACACGAAAAATGAGAAATACATGAAACGTTATTGCAATCATGTTTTTCATGTATTCCTAATTTTTTATATAGAAATGTCCATCGAAAGTATGCAACATGGGTACTCTTTGGATGAGGAATTAAATTATGCATCCAACGACTGCTCTCGCATGATATTTGAGTGAAATTGTAGGGAGATAAGTTGAAAATATGAGTTGAAAAAATCAATTTTTCTTTTATCTTTTTTACTTTTTAACTCCAAAATGGTGAATCACCCCCCATGGTTGAAATCATCATCTTGAATCTTATTGGTTCTTGTAAAGTTTATTTTAGTTGTACATTTTTGTTTTGAGGCCCATTTTAGACATCAAAATTTCTCTAATGTGACATTTAGGGATAGGATCTATGTATCGAACAATAGTGAGCTCAAGAAGCTTATCTTGAGGGAATTTCATGCTAAGTCGTATTCAGGTCATTCAGGGTACCATAAAACTTTGACAATTGTGAAGAAGTTTTACCATTGGTTGAATTTGAAGAAGGAAATGGTTGAGTTTGTGGTTGGATGTTTGGATTTTCAACAGGTAAAAGCAGAGTGTAAGCATCCAGGTGGTATATTGCAGCTAATTCTGATTCCATAGTGGAAATGGGAGGTCATTTCCATGGACTTCATTACAGTGTTTTCACGGACATCTAGACATCATGATTCTATTATGGTTGTGGTTAACAGGTTGGCAAAGCTAGCTCACTTCATTCCAGTGTAGTCGACTAATTCAGCTATTGAGGTAGAATAGGTCTTCATCGGGGAGATAGTGAGATTGCATGGTATTCCTAAGAATATTGTGTCAAACAGAGATGCCAAGTTCACTTATAGATTTTGGAAAGAGTTGTTTGTAGGTTTGGGTACAGAGTTGACCTTCAGTACAACTTATCATCCACAAACAGATGGATAGACAAAGAGGATCAACAGGATTTTGGAGCGCATGTTGAGGATGTATGTCATGCATCAACAACGGAAGTAGGAAGAGTATCTTCCACTAGTTGAGTTTGCGTATAACAATGGGTATTAGGAATCCTTTAAGATGAGTCTGTTTCAGGCACTTTATGGGAGGAGTTGTAATACTCCCATCAACTAGAGTGATCCAGTGAACAGGGTAATGATTAGACCAGATATTTTGACAAAGATGGAATAGGAAATGCAGGTTATCAAGAAGAATCTAAAGGAAGAATGTCACAAGCACAAGAAGTATGTAGATGAGCACAAGGTATTTAAGGAGTTTCATGATGGAGAACGTGTGTACTTGTGCATCAATCCCAATAACATCGCCTTGAGGATTGGATCAAGTGGTAAGATGGCACCTCATTATTGTGGGCCTTTCGAGATCCTTGAGAGGATTGGACCAGTGACCTACCGACTTGAACTGCCTCTAACAGTGAAAGTCCATGATGTTTTCCATGTGTCATTGCGTAAGAAGTATGTGAGATATGTTGATCATTTGATTGATTGGTCTTTATTGCAGGTGGAGCCAAAAGGAGGATTCCAGACTATCGAGACTGAGGCATGATAATTACATCCTTCAAATTTATATCAATTGTAGTACAACAGGAAATAGAAAAACACATAACCATACTTATTCAAATGCAACAAAGCACATTAGAATTTTGTTACCAAATCTTATGAGTGATTATTTAGGAAAATGAGGTAGACAAAGGTATAATGAATTCCATTTGAAATAAAAATATACAATTCTAGAGCATCCATGATGAATTCTAGAACAATTGTTCCAGTACACCTTTAAACAAGACCAAAATCAAAGGATTGTAATACAATTACACAGGAGAAACACAGATTTAAAGGAAAGTACCACAAGAATATCTAACAGTAACCGGAAAAAACTTTGCACTGATTATTTTATTCATAAAATAGGATCACATAAAAAAGCATGGTTCCATCAATCAACCAACTAAACCCTTCTTCCTTTTCCATCACGATCTTAAATAAATTTACATCATAAAGATATCTCATGACTAGGTTCAATGTACGATCTATCCATTCATAATGGATCAAAACACACATAATTAGCAACCCATTTCTTTTTCATCAAAAATTAGATAAAGCAACCTTAAACAACATCTTTGTTTAAAAAAAAAAAAAAAAAAAACCTACTTTATACCTATCCTTTCAACCTACCTATATAACAAACTTATCTCACAAGATCTTATCCTAACATTGAAATCTTGAACTGATGATGAAAATGGAAAATGCAACTTAGGTTGTGTTGCGTAGAAGCTATGTAGTAATTCCATGCTTGCATGCTTTCTTGTGTGCTAGAGGACAACTTTGCTGATGGTTGGGCGCTGATTACACCTCTGAGTATGCAATGAACCATTCCTTAAATTTTATGAAAACTAGCCATATCAAAATATTCAATCCACCTATGTGCAACACAACAGTTGTGCAACAGCTACGCAGCACCTGTGTAGTTAAAAACAAAAACAAAACAAAAAAAACAAAAACAAATTTTGTTTTTCTCTATTTTCCCGCCTTCAGATCAAACAATATGGTTTCAACTACTCCACTGAAGTTATATTATACACCAACATCCTCTAGAATGCAAAAACATCTATACAGCCTCCACAAAAACATAAAAAGACCCATGTTGCACAACACTAAAAACTTCAACAAAATCAAAATTTCAAAAATTATCAACTAAACCATCACCTCTTTCTCCTTTTACTCATTGAGGTCTTACTCGAAGATGTCTTAGTGTCGTTACAGAAAGTTTCAACTTCTTTGACCAATGGTGACTCAGTTGAATGTGGCTTTGACTGTGGTTTATACCATGGCTTAGGTGTATCTCCAGATGCATGTACTCTAGTTGCCTATTTATAATCTCTAGGCCTCTGATAATTTCTACTTCATGACCCTTAATCTCCTCTTTAGGAACAAGTTTATGATGTAGTATTGCTTCAGTTGTCTTCATGGAGGGAGGGACCACTTAAGGAAAACCTTTGCTTTGTCAAGTGCTTCATGGGCTTCAATTAATTCCTTGTCAATCAATGGATTAAAAAAAAAAATTAAGTTTTCATTATCCTAAAATATTTGCATCACTTGCATTTGGAATTATTAAAGCTCTTCCAAGTACCTTTGATACTCTCTCCATTGATCAAATTTAGGTTTGTATGGCGATTGAGCTATCTGCTTCATCTCTTGCACCCATCCCTACTTAGGTTTTGTTGCTCTAGTTACAAGCCTCCTAGGTTTCACCTTGGGCTCCTCCACTTGCTAAACATCTATGACTTGCTTGCCCTACTCCTATGTAGTAGGCTTAGGAGGTTGTTTTGATTCCTCATTTTGTCGGGCTACCTATGAGGTTGTGTGCCTAAGATCTTTATTCTTCCTCTTCAAGAAGGCAATCTTGAGTTGTGCCTTAGCAAGGGCATCCTTCAATGTAGAAACCTCCTCATTTTCTTCCTCCATCTAAAAAACTTGTGATTCCTCTGTATCTCCCTCTTGCTTGTCTTTTGGAATGTCAGCAACTTGCTGAGGAGTTGTCTCTTCAATATTTTGTTTAGTCATAAACCTAGTTCTAGGCCTTAATAGAAAATGTGTCCCTTCTTGTGTTGTTTGGACTGCCTTTATCGTTTGAGTTTCTGCTGCCTAAACCTTTCTTGTCTGAATCTTCTATTTTCCCTTTTTAATCACCTTCTTACCCTGACTCATTTTCTTTACTGTTGTCTTGATCACTGACTCAATTCTCAGCTCTTCCTTCTCTTCACAAACATCCATGGGTGAAATGTTTTCTTGAGGTAGCAGACCCACACCAAACAAGAAGCTTTTCCATGATATTAACTTCCTTTCAAGATCATGCATCACCAACATCTTGATCGAAGAAATATGAAACAGGTTGGGCATGTGATTTTCTTTCTTTAACTGCACTTTCTCATACATACTACCCAGGCTCTTGTACAAATAATAGGGCAGATTCACAGTCTTTTTAGCAGTGAAGTGCACCAAGAGTCTAAGGTGATATTGGTAGACCCTGCTAAGCCTACCTCATAGGTAAAAAACCTTTGAATGACCTTGAGCAACTGACTGTAATGAATCTGGAGGTATGTGCTAGGAAATGTAGTGTCGAACTTGTCTTTGAACTATGGTTTCACACATTCCTTGAAAAATGATATATCTAACTCATCACCCTTAAACTACTTTTCTCCATTTGTAGGGATAGTTGTGGCATCAACAATAAACTATTTTGAAATGACAAGCTCTAGGTTTCCTAATTTAACTCTACCCCCCTTAAAATTTAATGCAAACATGTTGGAAATTTGCACATGGCGACCAACTGCTTGTATTTTCTCACAAAATGGAATACAACTAATGTTTTCAAACGCTGCTCTAATTGTTGGATTAGAGTTTATTAGGTCTAGGTTCTTAGGTTCAACTTGCACTATTTCCCCTCCCTTCTTACTAGAAATGGGAGTCATCTGTCTTTATACAAAATAGAACATGTTTTTTAACTTCGTGGCAGGTTGATTGAATGGTAGGGGGACAACAACGAACATAATGTTCAGTGTATTTAAACAACACAATTACCCAACAATATAATTGTCAACATGTTGTGCAATGAGAAGTATGGAGTGGACTGATGTGTACAGAAGGACTGTTAGCAATTAAAAGGTTTACGAAATTTTGCCCCAAGCCATTGAAATCATGACATCATTCAATTTACACCCTATAGATAAAGTTCAACTTTTTGAGCTTAGTTCGGCCTATAACAGAGCTTACACAACACTTGGATCGGACACTGGGTTTGTGCATTGTTTATGAAGTTGTGGTTTAACACGACTTATGTTTAAAAACATAGATTCTGATTAGGTACAAAGACCCCTACCTCAGACTTAGATGAAGGTGAAATTTTGACTCATGTCAATGATGTGCAAGTTGTTGGAGGATCATTGCACAACGCACTGTCTGGGTAGCGCTTGTGCGTAGCAAGATTTCAATTGTGAGGGCAATCTCATTCCTTCTTCATTGTTAGCTAGGGATCGATTTCTAGCTTGCTGCATTGATAGTTTATCCAGTGATTAGCACAAAATGTGTGTACAATGCATGAGATTAAGGTGGCATGATGATTTTGAATTAGCCCCTGTCCTTGTCCTGTAGCGCAATGATGTTTTGACCTGATGTTTTGGAGCGCTCCACTAAACTTGTCATGTGTAACAAAGTATGGAGGAATCATTTAAATGTGATGAATATGATAGCTCTTAGGTATGGAGGGGGGGTGTATGTTTTACATGAGAGTTGTGTCATGTTATGAGTGATGGTAGTGATATTGTGGGGGTAATAGTTTTAGAATGAAGAGGGGTGGGGGGGAATAAATGTAGTGGGAATGATAGATAAATGGTATGTGATAAAGGTATAGGGTGTAATTTAAGTTAGGTGAATGATATATAATAAGGTAGTAGGAGGTAAGTTATATATGAAGGGGAGTGAATGAAAGGTAAATAGGGGAAATAAGGTAGGAAATAGGGAAATATGGGATAAATAAGAATAGGGGATAGAAATGTGGAATATTTTAAGTGACCACACCTCCTGACCATAAGACTCTGGTTGCAATAAACTCAATTTGGAAAATTCTAAATGACGAATGAAAAACACATAACCCCTTTCGACTTGACCATATAAATGTGCGCGACCATGACTCCCATTAACTTGACACTCCTTCATGATTTTGGTGAACCCTTGATGACAGAAACTCGACAATGTCAGATAGTGACCTTTGAGACTATGACAGCAGTAGTGGTCATAGGCTTAACTTATTCAAAAACTGAAAATTAAAGGACGTGGAAAATACATTTGATGTTGAAAACTAATGACCCTTAAATTGGCTCCAATGGGGATGACAACCTCCTAGCAGGGTGCCAAGAACAAAAACCGTAGACTAGTATCCTATTCAGACCATTGGGCAATGGATTCAAACACTAAAAACTGAAAATATGACTGATAGACTGAAAATTTAACTATTGACTGATTGAACTTACTTATGGGAGCAGATCATCAGAATCTTAGGGCCTTCACTTTGGGCTTAAAATCCCAATGATGACCGCCCACACTTGTAGTCTTGAAAATAAAATGGTATATACAATGAATGTCGGATCAACGGTAACTCAAACAAGAAAAAGTTTCAGTAGCCTGCCATTGACACACCCTCCTCCAAGAAGCTCTCCTGACGGGTCTTTCAACAAATAGGCATTGTTTCCATGAAAGGCAACAACCTTAAAAGGACCCTTCCATAAATTTTCAAACTTCTCATGCTTTCCTTTCTATTCATTTCAGGCATCCCATTTCAGCACCAAGTCTTCAACCTGGAAATCAACTACCTTAGTTCTTCTGTCATAAATCACTTTGATTCATTCTTGTATCAGCTGAGTATTTTTTAACACCTCTTCTCTAGACTACTGAAGTTGGATCATCTGACTAATTCTCTTTTGTATATCATTTGGTTCCACTTCTGCTTCTTGTAACAATTTCATCACAGGGACCCCTAATGAAGAACAAAAAATTGGTCAGCTCCATAAACTATTTTAGGAGAAATGCCTATTGACTTTTTGGTGCTCACTCGATTAGCCCACAATGCATTTACCAGTTTCTTATGCCAACTTCTTTTGTTCTCTTGCAATTTCTTGATAATGTTAACCAAACTCTTATTGGAAGATTCAACCAAGCCATTACCTTGAGGGTAATAGGTTTTCAAGTGGGCAAGAACAATGTTGTATTTATGATATAATTCCACCATCTTCTTCGATCTAAAAGCAACACATTATCCGTGATGATTTTCTGTGAGCAACCAAACCAGGACAAAATATTTCCTTCCAAAAATTGAATGATCATTGTGTTTGTAGCCTGTCTATTTGGAACTGCCTTGATCCACTTGGTGAAATAATCAGTTGTTGTCAAATACCCATTTGTGTTGTCCAGAAGAAGCATGATGGATTTGACCAATAAAATCAAGTCCCCATTGCTGAAATGGTGAGTCAACTGCTATGGGTTTTAGGGGCGGCAAGAGCTTCTTCCTTCCTTTGAATATTTGACGTTCTCGACAGCTAGAAACTTTCTTATACACATCAGCAAACAAAGTTCGCCAATAAAACCCGGACCTTAGAATTTTGTTTGCATTGTTCTTCCAAAATAAATGCCCACCACAATCCCCTTTATGAAACTCCTCCACGGTCTTCTAAGATTCATCTTCCAATAGACATTTTAACAACATGCCACCGGGGTCCTTCCAATACAAAAATTGATCTATAATACAAAATTTGATTGCTCTCAACTTCATAAAGCAAGCTTTGGTTTTAGTCAAACATGGTGGTGCTTGTAAGTGTTACAAACTTTTCTGCAACATGTTAAACTAGCCTCAAATCATCTTCCTCTGACAGGGCAACTAAGAAATTTATCTCCAGAGCATATAGATTTTATTCTGCCATCATTTTCGCCAGTCCTCGTCCCTTGATCAGCTTTGTGGGCTTAATTTCAATTTCATACTCAAGTATAGAGGCAATCCACTTACCTGTCCTACCTTCTGGATCAATTTGAGTAAGAATATCATTGACAGTAGCACTCGGTACGTAGGCAACAATATGTGAATGTAAAATGCACACCTGGAATTCCTTCAAAGATTTCACTAGAGAAAATGCCTATTTCTCCATAATATTATATTTGAGGGCAGCATCCCTGAGTGTCCCGCTGAAAAATGCTATTGGTTGCTCCTCACCTTGCTGATTTTTCTACATCAAAACAACTACAATACTATGTTCCGAAGTGAAAGGAAAGATGATAAAATCTTGGGTGTAGTTCAGACTGACAAGTACAGGGGCACGAGACAATGAAAATTTTACCTCATTGAAGGATTTTCTACAACCTTAATTCCATTTAACCTCGTTGTCCTTTTTCAGCATGTCTGTAATTTTTCTCAAGAGTTCTACCAGATTAGGAATAAACATTCTTAAGAAATTTATTTTGCCAATAAAGGACTGAATTTCCTTCTTTTTTCTAGGGATGTCCATCTTCTAAATAACTGCAATTCTACTAGAATCAATTATAACACCATCTTTGGAAATTATGTGGCCTAACAATTTGCCTTCCTCCTTTCCAAAAAAATATTTTTTGGGATTCAATGAGATGCTCTATTTTCTGCACTTTATAAAAATTGCCCTCAATTGTTGCAAATGCTCTTCATCTGACTTGGAATAAACAGTTATATCATCAAGATATATTACCAACAATTTTTCCTTCTCATCTGCAAAATCTAAGTCCATAGCTTGCTAAAATGTAACTCTCGCGTTCATCAAACCAAAAGGCATCTTAGCATATTTAAAGGTACCTCGCGGTGTAATGAATATAGTCTTGTCTTGATCTTTTGGGTGAACCAAAATCTAGTTATACCCTAAAAAACCATCCAATAGTGACATTCTTCTTGCACCTAGCACTTTCTAAAGGATATGATCCATTTTGGGCAATGGGTAGTTGTCCTTGAGAGATACTCTATTCAAATTTCTAAAATTCACACACAATTTGATTTCTCATGTCTTCGTCCTAACTGGCATTAAGTTAGATGACCATTTAGAAAATCTAAGAGGTACTATAATGCCAACGTCAAATAATTTCCTTACCTCCTTTTCGATCAAAGGCAATAGAACATGATTTCTCCTTTGCAACTTTTGTTTGAATGGTCTTTGATCCTCTTTGATCGATATCATGTGATGGATGATGTTCTTGTCATATACCTTCAAATCCTCATATCCCCGGGCAAAGACATCAAAAAATTCTCTCAACAAATATAAATATTTATGCTTCATTTCTGGACTTAAAGTCTTGGACAGCGTGATCATCTTTGGTTGGTTCGTTGTACCTATGTTACATTCGTCCACTCCGGCTTCGATAGGAATCAACTTTGGCCTCTTAGCTACATCATTTTGATACAAAAAAAGATCCTCGAATGGTACCAACCCTCTTGGAATAACATTATCTTTTAGTTGCAACACCTTTAATTTTGTCCCGTGCCTGTCTAACTCTCCCTTAATCTGATTTACAAAAAAAATATTTTCATCTTCTTTTGTCTTGTAGTCATTTTCAAACCTCAGCTTGGAAAATTCCTCTTTCATCAACAGGAATTTTTCCAATTGTTTGTCATTCTCGAAGACCATCCAATACTTCATGGTATCCAGGACAATGGGCCTATATTTTACTTCAACTTTGTACTTGCCTTTAATGCTACTAGAAATTTCGAATCAGAGGCCGATGTAGCCAAAGCATTTGTAACACCATTCTCTCTTCTAGGAACAACTGAAATATTATGTTCAGAAAAAATTTGCAAGCAATCTAGGATAGTGTTTCGGTAAGCACGCATCCGGGGATGTTTTGTCTAGTACTCACCTTTAATTTTCTTGATAACTAACTTTGAATCTCCATAAAAAACTATCTGTTTGGCTCTTGATTTCTCTAAGACTTGCAAACCCAAGAGGAGTGCTTCATACTCTGCAACATTATTGATGCAATCAAAAGCTACTTTGTATAAGTCAAAAGGTGTTGTTTTTACTTTTCTTCTTCACTCATTTTGGCCTTCAAATTTTCAAAATTTTCATGGACTGTTTTGCTGCCCTGTTCCTCAATTTGCTTGCTCGTTTGTTTTATGTTTTTTTTCTTCTTTTACCTATGTTATAAGGACTGAACTTATTTCTTCTTCATCAAGACAACCAAAAATAAATAAAACAAATGAATCTAAATCAGAGTGAACAACATATACCTGATGATTTGCAAGCTTCTCCTTGTTGTTGATCATATATTGCATCAGTGGTTCTTTGTACAACCTCCTATTTTGGCCACCAAAGACTGAGACAGTGATGTAAGACATATCAGTTTGCATTGCACCATGTAGCTTTCCTATCCATGACCTGGACAGAAGCATGCCAAATTTAAGAGGTATGTATGCTATAACAGTGTCCATCACCATGCTTTTGGAGGGAATCTGAGTTAATGAGACTGCTAAATCCTTTATCAACCCCAGGCACTTCACTTTTCTGGAATCAAAAGAGTACAAGTCCTTGTAAGGTCTAGTGATATCAAACCCCAACTTCTCCATAATTACCTTTGACATCAGATTGTGTGAAGCCCTAGACTCCAGCATAGCATTCTGCAGGATTTGATCATGCACATTCAGACTAACATAAAAAGGAGGCACATCTCCATCCTAGCCTTTGTCATAAATCTTTGGCCCAAAAATGATATTCGGATGGTCATCAGCTATGTTGACAGTATCAGAAGTTTTGTCAATCCTAAAAGCCTTCAAAATTTGAGTTCTATATTGGTCATTCCTCAACAGTTCATTGAGGGGGGTGGTTATTTTCAACTTGGCAAGCTCCGTCTCGAACTTAAAAGGATTTTGTGTCCTTTCTGCCTCCTTCGGGACAACATCTTTCTTGTTTGCATTGTCCTTTTAAGAATCATTTTTCCTCTGCAAAATGGTGATCATGGATCTTTCTTTTGGCCACTATTGTTTGGAACATCTTTCTTTGCACTATTGGTTGCCATATCCCTCTTTGCTACATTGTTTCCCACATTTTTGCTCCTTGAATTATACTATCTTTGGACCTGCATGATGGCATTTTTATACTCCTTAGATTTAGCCATCATCATATCATTTTGGGATTGAGAAAACAACCATTCTTCCTCTTCTGTCACAAAATTCTCAAACTACTCTTACTATTGATCCTCTTTGGTCAAATACATAGTTTGCTACCTATCACCCAAAAAATTAATTTCATCCTCTGGTAATTTCTCATCTTCTTCATCCTATTCTTGGGCATAATTTTGTTGAAAAGGTGGTCTTACTTGTTGTTGTGATTCCAGTGGACCTTTCTACCCCCTTTTTAGTTTGGACTTGTGGTTGCCTTCTAAAATTGGGATTTCGGATTTGTGGACCTGCTTGAGGTTCTCTAGCAGTAGCTCAATTAGTTAATGTCATTTTCTCCATAATCTTCTCCATTGTCTTGACCAAGATATCTAATTTTACATCAGAGGGAGTGACATGCCCTTCTTTTACAGTTACTCTTCTTTCTGACTTCATTTTTTATTTCTTCACCAATAAATTGGCCTCTACACTAACTACATTGCATTGCATGTCTTCAAGTGTCATCGGATTTCTCTTCCTAAGTTGGTATGCCATCTTGGGATCAAAACCATCAGGGTAATGGAGCAAAGCTAGTCTGGGAGAGGGATTTATTTCTGCAGGTATGGAATTGTACACTTTGTTGAAATGTGTCGAGAAGTCCTAGACTGTTTCACTAGGCTGCTTTTTCAAATTGTCATATTCAGCAAGGATTTGTAAGGGATTATTCTTCTTGCCCCATCTTGCAATGAAGGAATCCTCCAATTCTTGATAACTGGAAAAAGTTTCAGCATAGGCACTTCTGAACCACTTTTTAACCTCACTAGAGAAGCATTGTGCAAACAATCTCATTTTAACATCCTCGTGATCTACTTCCTCGAGGTCCACAAAATCATTCACTTTATCCACATGTTGTTTGGAAGTAGTCTCCCATATACCATCGTATTGGGGAAGTCTTTGCCCATAATACTAAGGTAGATCATGCAACTGAGTATGAAGAACCAGAGGAGCATACCTAGCTACCATTGGTATTATCTGAATAAAAGTTGAACTGGTTGTGGCACTAGTATGTATCAAGGAAATAGAGGGAGGTAAAACAATATGTTGGGTAGTTATTGTGGTAGGGGATGTATGAACAACAAGAAAAGTAGGAGTTATGTCGAAAAGTGGGATAGTAGGAGGTGTAAAAAATGGTACTGCAATTGTTGGGACATCAAGTGAAATAGGAGAAGTGGTTGCAATAGAGACAATAGGCTAGAAATTAAGTGATTTTTCAATAGTTGGCTACAATTTATCCACCAAACCTTCGAATTCCTGTGACTGAACTAATACACCTTTATCTAATTCACCAATGTCAAATTTTGTAGGTAGGATGTAAGGTCTTAACACATATTCATCTACAACAATCTCAGAGGTAAAAGTTTCAGATTTAGTCCTGAACGGGGAACTTTCAAAAATCAAGTCAAACTCAAGATCTTCTATAGTGAATAAATCCACGAGTAAAGAGTAGGATCTACCAATAGGAATGATGGTAACTTGAGTTTCTTCAATGATTTTCTTCTTTCTAAGCAATTTTTCGGGATTACTAACAATTTATGGCGGATTAGGATCGAGGTTTTGTTTGGTATGCCCCTTGGAATCCATATTTTCTTACAAAAGTTTGCATGCAGCCAATTATGACATATATTAAGGTGATCTTCAAAGTTTCATCATATGAATGTCTAGCAACCTGTCACCCACAAGACTAGGGTGTAACTCTCAAAACAACACATATTCACAAGGAAAATTTGACTTTCGTTCCCAAGAAGAGGCACCAATATGTCATCACTTCGTAAATCCCTTTAGGCTAAGGAAAGGACCACAAAGGTAACCACAAGCCTCTTTGGACTAGAAATTAGTCCTTTCTAACATGGGGGGCTCCCTCACCAAAAATCTAGATAAAGAATATCTAAGCTCAATGATTTTACAAAGACCAGATTTGAAAAAAGACATTTAAAATATGATGAAATTTTTCTAGGAGATTCGAGGAAAGGACATTAGGGTATGAGATCATAAATATCGCCAATTCAATACATCAGTGGATATATTAAACAACTATAGAGATAGAGGCATGATAAGTACATCCTTCAAATTTATATCAATTGTAGTACAGTGGGAAATAGAAAAACACATGACTATACTCATTCAAATGCAACATAGCATATTAGAATTCTGTTACCAAGTCTTGTGAGTGAGTATTTAGGAAAATGATGTAGACAAAGGTATAATGAATTCCATATGAAACATAAATACACAATTATTCTAGAGCATCCATGATGAATTCTAGAAAAATTGTTCAAGTACACCTTTAAACGGGACTAAAATAAAAGGATTAAAATAATAATTACACTGAAGAAACAAGATTTAAAGAAAAGTACCACAAGAATCTCTGACAGTATCTGGGAAAAACTTTGCACTGAGTATTTTATTCATAAAATAGTATCACATACACAAGCTTGGTTCCATCAATCAACCAACTAACCCCTTCTTCCTTTTTCATCACGACCTTAAATACATTTACATCATAAATGTATCTCATGACTAGGTTCAATGTATGATCCATCCATTCAGAATGGATCGAAACACACACAATTAGCAACCCATTGATTTTTCATCAAAAATTAGATAAATCAGCCTTAAACAACATCTTTGTCTTTAAAAAAAAAAAAAAAAAAAAAAACTACTTTATACATATCCTTTCAACCTATATAGATAACAAACTTATCTCACAAGATCTTATCTTGACATTGAAATCTTGTGTGTTGGAAGAAAACTTGGTTGATGGATGGGCATTGAGTGGACCTCTGAGTAGGCAATGAACCATTCCTTACATCATATGACAACTGGCCATCTCAAAATATCCAATCCACCTATGTGCAACATGTGCACAGCAGCTACGCAACACCTGTGTAGTGAAAAAATCAAAACTGTGTTTTTCTCTCTTTTCCCGCCTTCAGATCAAACAATATGGTTTCAACTACTCCACTAAAGTTCTATTATACACCAGCAACCCCCAGATGAAAAAACATCTATACATCCTCCACAAAAACATAAAAACACCCCTGCTATGCAACACTGAAAAACTTCAGCAAAATCAAAATTTCAGAAATTATCAACTAAACCATCACCTCTTTCTCCTTTTACTAGCTGAGGGCCTACTGGAAGATGTCTTAGTGTCCTTATAGGAATTTTCAACTTCTTTGACCAATGGTGACTAAGTTGATTGTGGCTTTGACTGTTGTTTAGGTCTTGGCTTAGGTGTATTTCTAGATGCAGGTACTCTAGCTGCCTGTTTATATTTCTTCACTAATCTTCAAGCCTTCGATAATTTGTGCTTCATGACCCTTAGTATCCTCTTTATAATCAAGTTTCTGATGTAGTATTGCTTCGGTTTTCTTCTTGCAAGGAGGGACGACTTAAGGAAAAACTTTTCTCTGTCAAGTGCTTCACGAGCTTCAATTAATTCCTTCTCAATCAATTGATTAACAGATTTTTTAAGGTTTTCATTATCCTAAGATTTTTGCATCACTTGCATTTGGCATTCTTCAAGCTATTCCAAGTACCTTTGATACTCTATCCATTGACCAAATTCAACTTTGTTTGGTGATTAAGCTATCTGTTTCATCTGTTGCACCCATCCTTTCTTAGATTTTATTGCTCTGGTTACAGGCCTCCTAGGTTTCACCTTGGGCTCCTCCACTTGCTCAACATCTATGACTTGATTTCCCTTCTCTTGTGCAATAAGCTTAGGAGGTTATTTTGATTCCTCCTTTTGTTGGGTTTCCTGTGAGGCTTCGTGCCTAAGTTCTTTATTTTGGCTCTTCAAGAAGGTAATCTTGAGTTGTGCCTTAGCTGATCCAATATCTTTTACTTATAGATGCATCAAAATTACATGAAACAGAGCTTATAAAGCAGGGAACTTAAACGCACATAAGACAATGCGGAAATAACACGATAAGAAATAAACCATGACACAAAGATTTCATTACGGAGTTCGTCCAATTTGGACTATGTCTCTAGCCCCTGCTCAATAGTGGGGAGGCCTTCTTTCATTAAGTGGCATAAGAAGAGATAAATCAACAATCAAAATTTAATTACAATCCTTATATCTCCAAGCTGGAAGATGGACGAAGAATGGAAAGCCCGGCTTCATAAACAGATAGTACCACCGAAATCCTGGTAAAAAATCATGCAAAAACACCTATACGAACACCCAATTCGAATAATCAGGATTTATGCACCCTCTCGGAACCTCCCTGTTGCTCAAGGCGAGGTTTTGGCCCCAGCTGCCAGGTCGGATTACTGCTGCGTACAATATTCTAAAGTATCGGTCAGTCTCCTCCCCTTTTCCTATGCGGACAGTCCGATATATATATATATATATATATATATATATATGTATTATATATATATATATCTATGTTGGTGTCTAACTCCACAATTTCCGGGCAATTCCAAACAAATGAAAAGTTTTAGATGGCGGGTTTGTTTCAGGCAGAGATTCTTGAGCCCCTAAATACTATGCGGCAACAACCCTTTCAAACATGGAAAAACATTCCACGAATTGTTTACCACGTTAAACCTCAAATGACGGATGAATACGAAGGATCGGCGCTTACTCCTTAACCAACAGATTTATCGACACTGATAACCCATCACAAATCGCAATCGGCATTTTCCATCGGCGACGCCCTACAATGACTGCGAACCCGACAGGCTATTAAACACAACATATAAGATATCGGGTCCGGAAGCTCATATCGCAATCGACGGGAACCAAGGTTGGTACAATATTTGATTGTTTCACCTTTGTGAACTGTGATTACAATATCGCAAATCGCAAAATCATTCTATGATTGCGATATATCGCATCACAACTTGGCTTGCTCTGGGGGCGATTCTCTTAACATTTTCCTTTTTGTGATGTGTGATTGCGATATCGCAAATCGCAACCTAACTCTGCGATTGTGATATATTGCATTGCAACCTTGACTTGCTTGGGGCCGATTTTCTTTAATCCTAACTACTTCCATCTGCGATCTGTGATATGTGGGGCCAATGGCAGCCTGCCACTTGGTGCTTCCCCATTCGTTGAGAGTGTCTGCCATGTCATCTTCCTCCTGCCACCTGTCCAAGTCAAACTTGATCTTTGACTTACTTTATCATCTTCATATGAACTTGGCTTTGAGTGTCGTTCGCACCATTGGAATCAAGATGACGAGCACTTCGATCCGATGCTAATTTTATATATTTTCTGCCACTTTGAGTTTTGAGCCTTCTTACCATGCCACTGGTACTTTTTAGAGATCCACCTAGATCAATCCTCCCCACTAAGAGATTTTGGACCGCCAAAATATTTTTTCAGTCAATTGGCAAGTGAGGAAATTTCTCCCTCACTTTCTCTTTCTCCATCCATAGAGCTTTACTCGAATGCATTTCTTTGAAGCAAACACGAAAGTACTCCACATCTCCCCGTCATGAAGTTTTGGTTTTCCTGCCGAGTATGATATCTTCGAGAAAATTGTATATATACTCTTATGCAAAATCGTCCACTATAGGAATCTGTGCAACCTCTTTAGTATCCATAATCAATGGAGGTTCATAAAGCTTTAGGTTTTCAACATTCGCTACTGAGTACATTTGCATATAAGCAGGCAAGTCAAGATGAAAAGCATTGTCTCCAATCTTTGCCAATATGGTGAAGGGACCATATTGAATGGGTCTCAATTTCTTCCCTTCTCCCTTCATTCTATTCTTACGGATGTGGAGCCATACCTTATTCCCAACTTGAAATTGATGGTCAACTCAGTACTTATCATGTCTAGCTTTATACCAAGCCTGAATCTTCTCCAACTACTTCTGTACTTCCTGATGATACACCTGTATACACTTAATAAACTTCCATGCTTTGTCCCTATCATCTTGTCCATTGCCATCCTAATCTTTCCCAAAGACCATGTCTAAGGGATCCCTTGGTAGGTAACCAAAACATGTCTCGAATGGTGAGATCTATGTGGATGAATGTTGCTCGATTGTATGCATGTTGCACATAAGGAAGTTGTTCATCCCATAATTTGGGATGTTTTCCACAATAGCCTTGTAACAAGTGTACCATGGTGTGGTTGACGACCTTTGTCTACCCATCAGTTTGTGGATGAAATGTCATACTTCTTTTCAGCTTGGTTTCCATTATTCTCCAAAAGCTGGTCCAAAACTCTCGAAGAAAGTGAGAGTCTCGATCTGACACAATAGATGTGGGCAACCCAAAATGGACCCAAACATGCTAAAAGAAAGAATAAGTAGTCTACTCAACAGTGACATGTTTCTCACAAGGCATTAAAATACACATTTTACTAAAATGATCCACGATGAAATATAAATATTCATGACCTTTCCTAGACATAGGCAAACCACCTACAAAATCCATGGACACACTTTCCCATGGTTGACTCAGAATAGGGAGTGGTGTGTAGAGACCAAGTTTTCTATTAGAGGGCTTTGAAATAGAACAGAACACACAACCCTTTACAAAGCGAGTCACAATGTTTTTCATACGAGGCCAAAAACAAAACCTCCGTAAATGACATAAAAAAATTTCAACCCCAAAATGACTAGACACAAGAGAGGTAGGAGCCTCTCAGATTACATGTACCCTTTCATCAATGCGTATGCACAGTTTTCCAAGGTGATACAATAGTTTTCCCTACAAATAATAATTTTCCACCTGCGATCCACGAGTCAGTTTTGCATAAATCTCTTTAAAATCATTATTGTTAGCATATTGTTCAGCGTAACCTTCTAACGATAAAGAAGCATTTTGCAAAACTAGAGATGCATAAATAGGAGGGGGAGAAAGCATATCTGCTACTTTGTTGTTGGCACCCTTCTTGTATTTTATTACCAGATGAAACTACTGGAGGATATCATCCATTTAAAATGGTGGGCTTGTTGAAGCTTAGTCTGTGACTGAAGGTACTGCAAGGGTTGATGATCCATATGGATGATGGTCTCCTTGCCAATCAGGTAGTGTTTCCACTTATTTACACTCTATACCAAGGTGTACAACTCCCTGTTGTACATGGTATAATTCAAAATAGCATGGGGGAAAGTCTCCAAATGGTAACATACAGGTTTCCTTTTCTACATCAATAAGCTGCCCATGGCATATCCACTGGCATTTGTTTCAATCTCAAAAGGTTATTGAAGGTCTGGTAAGGCTAGCACTGGTGTTGTGTTGATCTTCTCTTCCAGCGTGTCAAAGGAGTTTTGTTGCTTTCCTCCCCACTAAAAGGCCTGATTCACACTTGTCAATGTGTGTAAGGGGGTTGCGATAACAGAGAAGTTCGCAATGAACTTCTCCAATATTGTACCGCACCCAAAAAACTTTAGACCTCTGTAACATTTGTGGGCTCAGGCCATTTCATAATCACATCTACCTTAAAGGGATCTATTTCCAATTTCCCATTACCGACTATGTGACCTAAATAAATCAGAGAGGTCTTCCCAAACTCACACTTTGACAACTTTACATATAGTTTTTCATTTTTCAGAACATCGAGCACTTTCTTCTCATGACATACATGTTCATCCCATGTCCTACTATAAACAAGAATATCATCCATATATACGAGCACAAAATTATCAAGAAAAGGCCTGAATAGATCATTCATTACCCTCATAAACATGGTCGGAGCATTGCATAGTCCGAATGACATCACCATCCAGTCGAACAACCCATGTTTGGTTTTGAATGCAGTCTTCCAAATGTCTTGTTCTGCAACTCTAACCTGGTGATATCCACTATGCAAATTTAGTTTTTTAAAGTAGACAACATTTTTCAACTGATTTAATAATTCATCAATGCGAGGGAGAGGGTATCGTTTCTTCACCGTAATTTTGTTTAGTGCCATGTTGTCTACGCACATTCTCCATGTTTCGTCTTTCTTTAGCACCAACACGATCAGTGAGCCACACAGAGAAGAACTCAGTTTGATGACCCTTGATTTAGCAACTCCTTCACCTATTTCTAATCTCCTCCATCTCGATTGAAGTCATCTTGTACATGCCAATATTCGGTAAAGGACCATCATGTTCTAAATGGATCTCATGTTGGATTTTCCGTTTTGGGGGCAATCCTCTTGGTTCCTGAAAAAATCCATCATAGTCAGAAATAATTTCAAACAATTATTTTTTATGATCAGGATCACAACCTTTGAAAGTGCCAGTCATCTCAGCCTCTTTATCTCTCACTACCATGAGCATGCACCCTTTACTGAAATTAACCATTCATTTAATCTGTACTTCAATTACAAGGCTAGCACTAACTTTCGTATGATGAGCTCTGACTATATATTCTACCCTGTCCTTTGTGAGGTGGAATTTATTTTCATGCCGAAGGAAAACTACCTTTCTTTCATATAGATACAGACTTCCCAAAATAATTTCACAAATATCCGAAGCCACAACATCTAACTCTACCTCATCAACTAATATGGAAGCAATAACAAATCTGGCCCTACACTACTTGATTACTTGTAATTTTCCTTATCACTTGCCCAACCAAGCGAGTATGGAGTCATATGAGGCTTAGTTTCGAGGCCTAACTTTTTCACTAAGGACTTTGAGATTAAATTTGCTTGGGAACTTGAATCGAACAGAGTTTCCACCTTTGTGTGTTTTATAATAACTCTAATGTGGAATAATTTGATTCTCTTTCACTCATTACTTATAGCCTCATTCAAATAACTAGTACTTGCCATTGAATTAGAATTATTACTAACAGAAGGAGTACCTTTTGCGCCCACGGTTGTGATCAATGTCTCATCGCCAGAATTTGATCCAAGGTCCTGTTGCATTGTTTCCACTATCTTTTTCTTGCCCTTTCCACTGAATCTCTTTGGTCTCATCTCCAATGTAGCTTCCCACAGTGGTCCTCATCATGACCTTCTCTCTTGTAATGCGTGAAATATGGTGTTTCTCCGTCCTCTTTCTTGGCTGTGACAATATTCTTAGCCTTCCCCTTTCCTTTCTTCTCGAATTTTCCATGCTGAGGGTTGAACAATTTTTTCTTAGCTTAAT
Organism: Pinus taeda; assembly: GCA_000404065.3. Classification (NCBI taxonomy): domain Eukaryota; kingdom Viridiplantae; phylum Streptophyta; class Pinopsida; order Pinales; family Pinaceae; genus Pinus; species Pinus taeda. The sequence continues at coordinate 162,956 of APFE031294959.1, forward strand.
CATCTCTGTCATTCTTGCCTCGGCTTTCAAGATAAATCACCTTTACGCTGGCTGAATCAATCGTAGTAGGCTTGAACAATAACAATGAGTGTCTTATGTAACTATGTAGCGCACCAACATACTTAGTTACAGCCTTGGGCGAATCTAATAAGATGCCAAAATTCAATGCTTGTTTCCGAAATTCTTCAATGAAGCTTTGCACATTTTTGCCTTTACCTTGCCTTAGATATTTCCATTCCATTAGTTTTCTTTTGTTTATAACCCAAAGGGTAAAATTGGTCTTTCAATGCAGAAATAAAACTAGACCAAGAGGGAATAAGGTTACCTGACTTTTTGTTGCCCTTTTGCAACCTGCTCTCCCACCAAACAAGAGCAATGCCACTCAGCCGAAGAGATGCTAACTAGATCTTTGCCTCATCTTCTTCGATCTACTGAATCTGGCAGTAGACCTCTATCTGTCTTATCCAATTATTAAGTTTTTCTGCACTACACTCTCCATTGTACATGGGCAGGTCAAACCTTACATCTAGCTTGAAGAACGGTTTCTTAGATGTATGTTTGTAATCGAGATTAGAGTGATGAGAACTATCACTTTAAGAAGGAGAGGGAGGAGGCTCTTCTCCACCACCTTCATGATTTGTTGATCTATTGTCATTGGCATCTTCCTTCTCATGCCCAAGTGCCTTCTCATACCCTGAGAACAACTTGTCCGCTTTCTTTGCCATATTGTAGAATACCTTGCGGAAAATATGTTCCTCTTTCTGATGGGCTTCTTCATTTGAAATGTTTCTTCTTCATTGTGCACACCCTGCTCCAGGATCAAAGGAATTAAGCATTACTTATCCTTTTTGCAGCTTGTTCTGGGTTAGCATATATTCATGCAATTCGCATCGACAAAGACCTGCTCTGATACCAAACTTGATCCAAGATATTTTACTTATAGATGCATCAGAATTACATGAAACGGAGCTTATAAACCAAGGAACTTAAACGCACATAAAAAAATGCAGAAATAACATGATATGCAAGAAACCATGACACAAATATTTCATTACAGAGTTCATCCAATTTGGACTACGTCTTCGGGCCCTGCTCAATAGTGGGGAGGCCTTCTTTCATTAAGTGGCATAAGAAGAGATAAAAGTACAAGAAACATTTAATTACAATCCTTATACCTCCAAGTTGGAATATGGATGAATAATGGAGAGCCCAAATCCATAAACATACAGTACCACTGAAATCCTGGCGAAAAATCGTAAAAAACGCCTATCCGAACACCCAATTCAGATAATCAAGCTTTCTACACCCTCTCGAAACCTCCCTGTTGCACCGCCTCAGAACCTCCCTGCTGCTCAAGGTGAGGTTTTGACCCTTGCTGCTAGGTTGGGTTACTGTTGCGTACAATATTTTGAACTATCGACCAATCTCCTCCCCTTCTCCTATGTGGACAGTCCAATATATATGTTGGTGGCTAACTCCTCAATTTCCGGGAAGTTCCAAACAAATGACAAGTTTTAGATGGTGGGTTTGTTTCAAGGAGAGATTCTCGGGCCCCTAAATAGTATGCGGCAACAACCCTTTCAAACATGGAAAAACAGTCCACGGACTGTTTACCACATTAAACCTCAAACGACGGATGAATACGAAGGATCGATGCTTACTCCTTAACCGATGTCTTTATCAACGCTAATAACCCATCGCAAATCGCAATCAGCATTTTCCATCAACGTACAAACCCAATCCTTTAAAACAGGCGCCTTGCAATGACCGCGGACCTAACAGGATATTAAACACAACAAATAAGATATCGGGTTCGAAAGCTCACATCGCAATCAATGGGAACCAAAGGTTGGTACAATATTTGATTGTTTCCCCTTTGCGTTTGTGATTGCAAAATTGCAAATTGCAACATGATTATGCGATTTCAATATATCGCATCGCAACCTGGCTTGCTCTGGGGGCCGATTCTTTTAACCTTTCCCTTTTTGCGATGTGCGATTGCGATATCGCAAATCACAACCTAACTCTACGATTGCGATATATCACATCGCAACCCTAACTTGCTTGGGGCACCACTTCCTTCTGCGATCTGCGAGGCCAGTGGCGGTCTGCCACTTAGTGCTTCCCCATTCCTTGAGAGTTTCTACCACTTCATCTTCCTCTTGCCACCTGTCCAAGTCAAACTTGATCTTTGACTCGCTATATCTTCTTCATATGAAATAGGATTTGAGTGTCGTTCGCATCGTTTGAATCAAGATGACGAGCACTTCGATCCGATGTTAAGTTTATAGACTTTCTACCAATTTGAGTTTTGAGCCTTCTTACCATGCCATTGGTACTTTTTAGAGATCCACCTGGATCATTAGCAAGGGGATCCTTCAATCAAGAAACCTCCTCATTTTCTTCCTCCATATGAACAACTTATGCTTCCTTTGTATCTCCCTCTTTCCTGTCTTCTAGAATGTAAGCAACTTGCTGAGAAGTTGGCTCTTCAAAAGTTTGTTTAGTCCTCAACCTAGTTATAGGCTTCAATAGAAATTTTTTCCCTTCTTGTTATTTTTGGACCGCCTCTACTGTTTGAGTCTCTACTGCCTGAACCTCTATTGCCTAAATCTTCACTTTTCCTTTTTACTCACCTTCTTACCCTGACTCATTTTCTTTATTGTTGTCTTGATCACTGGCTCAATTTTGGGCTCTTCCTTATCTTCACAAACATCCATGGGTGAAATGTTTTCTTGAGGTAGTAAACCCACATAAGACATGAAGCTTTGCCACGATATTTTCTTCCTTTCAAGCTCATGCATCACCAATATCTTGAACAAAGAAAAATGAAACAGGTTGGGCATGTGATTGTCTTTCTTTACCTGCACTTTCTCAGCCATCCTACCCAAGCTCTTTCATAAATAATAGGGTAGATTCGTAGTCTTTTTAATAGTGAGGTGCACCATGAGTCTAAGGTGATATTGGTAGACCCTTCTAAATCTGCCCTCACAGGTAAAAAACCTTTGAATGACCTTGAGAAATTGACTATAATGACTCTAGAGATATGTGCTAGGAAATGTAGTGTCGAACTTGTCTTTGAACTATGGTTTCACACATTCCTTGAAAAATAATATATCTAACTCATCGCACTTAAACCACTTTTCTCCATTTCCAAGGATAACTGTGGTTTCACACGTTCCTTGAAAAATGATATATCTAACTCATCACCCTTAAACCACTTTTCTCCATTTGCAAGGATAATTGTGGCATCAACAATAAATTATTCTGAAATGACAAGCTCCAGGTTTCCTAATTTAACTCCGCCCCCCTTAAAATTCAATGAAAACATGCTGGCAAGTTGCATATAGTGACCAACTGCTTCTATTTTCTCACAAAATGGAATACAACTGGTGTTTTCAAATGCTACTTTGATTGTTGGATTAGAGTTGATTAGGTCTAGGTTTATAGGTTCAACTCACACTATTTCTCCTCCCTTCTTACTAGTAGTGGGAGCCATCTATCTTTAGACACAATAGTGCAAGTTTTTTAACTTCGTGGCAGGCTAATTAAATGGTAGGGGGACAATAATGAACTAAATGTACAACGTATTTAAACAACACAGTTACCCAACAATATAACTGTCAACACGCTGCGCAACGAGAGGTATGGAATGGATTGATCTGTACAGAAGGATTGTTGGCAATTAAAAGGTTTACAAACTTTTATCCCAAGCCATTCAAAACAGTGACAGCATTCAATTTACGCCCTATAGCTAAAGTTCCACTTTCTAAGCCTACGTCGGCTTAGAACACAGCTTGCGTAGTGCGTGGGAGGGAACATAGGGTTTACGCAACGTTTAGGAAGCATTGGTTTAACACAACTCAATTAACTGTGACTTATGTTTAAACACAAAGATTGTGATTAGGTACAAATACCCCTACCTCAGACTTAGATGAAGGTGAAATTTTGACTCGTGTCGATGTTTTGTACGCTGCTGGAAGATCGTTGGGCAATGAACTTTCTGGGTAGCGCTTGTGCGTAGCAAGCTTACAACTGTGTGGGTGATCTTGTTCCTTCTTCAATGTTAGCCAAGTATTGATTTGTGGCTTACCGCATTGATATTTTATGTAGTGATTAGAGCAAAATGTGTGTACAATGCATGATATTAAGGCGACATGATGATTTTGAATTAGCCCTTGTCCTTGTCCTGTAGCTATTGAAAAGTGTGCAAT